>JADRCD010219842.1:0-50356 GCA_019843815.1 Montemys delectorum
CTTCTGCTCATTTTCAAATTATGTGTATGTGTGTATCAGCATGTATGTACACATAAGCACATGCCTTCTTGGAGCCCAGGAGTTACTGGTAGTCATTTTACCTTTCCAAAATGGGTACTGGGAACAGAAGTCCATTCCTGTGTAAGAGCAGTATAGAACCATCTCACCAGCCCATCTCATTTTTTTACGTAGTACCAACAAAATAAGGCTTGTGAGGGCAAACCTAGAAGAAGGAAAGGAAGCAGGGTGTGTTGCTTGAGCTCAGTAAAAAATGTGTTTTGTTACCTGCTAGAATATTTGAATAATCAAGCCCACTAAAATTAACAAAAACATTATGGATATAGTAAGAAAGCAGGAAGGTGCATATTACAAGAATAATAGAGCAAAAACCAATATATATGGAATATATAGTTACGAATATCTTAAGAAATGTTGATATTATTAAACTAATGCTAAGGAGGATTAGCTAAAATGTTGTTCTGTTTTTGTCTCTGTCCTCAAAGATGTGCCAAACAGTAGTAGCTTATTTTATATTGTTCAGGCGTTAAAATATTGAGTGTATGGGGCTGGAGATATGGCTTAGCTGTAAGGAACACTGCCTGCTCTTCCAGAGGACCTGAGGTTGATTCTCAGCACCCTTGTAGCAGCTGACAACTGTTTTATCACTCCAGTCCCAGAGCATATGGTGCCCTCTTCTGGCCTCCATGAGCATTGCATGCATGTGATATACTGACACAATGCAAGCAAAACACACACACACACACACACACACACACACACACACACACACATATATATATAGTCTTTTAAAAACTAAAAAGAACCAAATATTAAATACCTCTTATGGGGATGAAATCTCAACACATGCTGTTATCAAAGGCTTTATCCTTTTAATCACTAATATTGAAGAAATGTTGAAAATTCCAAAAAGTGACCAGTTGTAGGGGTTTGTCTGTTGCCATCTAGCTATTTTGTAAGACCTGATGCTTTATTTAACATTTTATTTTCAGTCATTTTTATACCCCAAATAAATTGACCCCAGTAAATTAACTTTACTGGAGAACAGTTTCACAGACTTTCCCTTCAGCATTGCCAAATGCAGCCTTATTAGTTTTGTTCAGACACAGATGTTCAGTCAGCTGGGCTTAGTCCAGACATGCTTTATTCTGAGCCAGTCTAGTATGTGTGTAATTCAATTGATAGTTTAGTCTTTTAGTGTGAAGTCCTCGAGAATTGTATATCAGATTACAATAATATTTTTGAATTTTCGAGAACTTAATAAATTTTGGTGGACATGGTAGCCAGTACCAAAAGTCCCTATGTGATTATTATGTTACAAAAGTACTACCTAAATGTATTTTGAGAAAATTTGAACAATATATTTTTTACATTTATTATTATTGTGTGGTAATAACAGTGTTGCATGAGATTCTGTGAGTAGTAAGTGGTTGGTCAGATGAAGAGGAAAAGAAAAATACATGATCTTTGGTTCAAGATCCCAGTGCTCTTACATTGAAACTAGACTCTAGATGTTCCATGTTCCAGCCTTTAATAGCACTTTTTTTTTTTAAGTCATTGATACAGTAATGAAAGCTTGGGTTCTAAAATATTAGTCTGCATTACAGTAGAGGGGGCTTGGAGATGGGACAGGAGGCTTTGTGGATTCATTGGCCAGCCAGTCTAGTCTAACTGTGACCTCCAGGCCTGTGAGAGGGCGCTCCACAGCAGCTGAGAGAGACCATTCAGCTGATACCTAAGATTTCTCTCTGGCCTCCACATGTACACATGTGCATATGTACTTGCACACACACACATGCAGTGTGCGTACACACACACACACACAGAGAAAACCTCAAAAAAAAAAAATACCACCCCTCTTTCCTGTAAAAGGTAGCCAACTTACATTTTGGAATTATTCTGCTATTTTAGTGAGTTTACATGAAATGTCTTACCATTTTCTGTTTTTATATTATGGCTGTTAGTGGATTACAATTTCATGTTTACTGAATTCATAAGAACAAGCTTAGATTCTTAAACCTTGTGTATTTAAGCCTTAATTTGACTTCTGACCTTTATTACAATTATTTTTTTTAGGGTGAAGCCACTTCATTATATTTCCTGGCTTGTTGGACATGAAGGCAAAGGCAGCATTCTTTCTTACCTTAGAAAAAAGCAAGTATTCAATTATTAAGCATTTTTTCTGTAACAGTCTCTAAATAATCAACAGTAGGTTTTACCATGTATTCCTTTGCTTTAGTTGTGATAAGGTCTGGGATCAAAATGCTAGTTATAGTCATCATAATAACCTAGGTCATTTTAGTGACTGTATTTTTAAAATTTTATTTATTTTTATTTTATGTACATTGGTGTTTTGTCAGGTCCCCTGGCAGTGGAGTTACAGACAATTGTAAGCTACATGTGGATCCTGGGAATTGAACCCAGGTCCTCTGGAAGAGCAAGCAGCCAGTGCTCTTCCCACAGAGCTATGTTTTTAACTCATGTTGGAAATATGACAAAATATTACAAAATTAAAACAAAATTATACATGAAAATTAACAGTTGATTTCATAATTATATAAAAAGTTTAGTTCTAATAAAATAATTTGAATAAGTAACTCAGTTATTTGAATGCTATGACTCTCCAGAGTTTCCAACCCAGAAGGTGGACTGTAGAGTCCTACTGAATATATGGAGTTAAGGAAAGTCTATGCAGCTGTGTTAGCAGAGTGTGTCCTAATGCATCTAAGCCACTGCTTCATTTCTAACCACACAATAGAAATAGAACTTTAGATTCTGGATTGTACTGTAGTTTGTCTTTTTCTTTGTACTAATTTGAGAATAAAAAGATAGATGAGAATTTTATAGAAATAGAGAGGCAGTTATTACTGAGAACAGTAGTGACAGTAGGTACATATGTGATCCCGTCAGGGTGTGGCAGTGAGCCATGAGGTGTGCATGGCTGCTCTTCCTGAGCTCTCTTGGACTTGCAAGCTCTTTTTTTTGGTGGATGCCCTCTGATTTAAGTTTTTGGGGTTATTTTAACCAGGAACCAGCTACTCCCATTGCTGCTTTGCGGGGGGACACATGTAGGATAGGTAATAGTCTCAAAGAACTCATTTGGCATTGTGAGTTGGGTTATGTTTTATGTGTTTTAAGACTTGTAGCAAACAAGATCAAAGATGATAAGTGAAATGGCCCTAGTAACTGTATATCATACAATTAATTTATGTGCTCTCACTTTACTTCTCATTAGTAACCACATGGATGTCAGGTAGGCTTGCCATCACACAGGTGACTACCATTTGTTCTGTTGACTTCTAAATAGACTGTAATTCCTTGGACTCCTCAGATTTGAACTTTAAAATTTAACGGTGTTGGGTGTGGTGTCACAATCCTATAATCTCAGTTCTCAGGAGGCAGAGGCAGGAGGATTGCTGTAAGTTCAAGCCTAGTCAGAACTATGTTGTGGCTCTGCTCTCAAACAAACAAAACACATTTAACCCTTAAAAGTAGTACATGTTTACATCAAAAGCTCAGGTTCCAAAATTTTACATAGAAATGTTGCCAACTTTGTTAGTTTAAAGGCTTACTAATTAGATTAATTCTCCAAACTGTAGGTGCTGGGCTCTTGCATTGTTTGGTGGAAATGGTGAGACAGGTTTTGAACAAAATTCTACTTACTCAGTGTTCAGCATTTCTATTACGTTGACTGATGAGGGTTATGAGCATTTTTATGAGGTAAGTAAGTGGAGTTATTTTTTTTTCTCTAGCTGCCACTTTATGCAAAAAACTAATGAAATGTTCTACTTCCAGGTTGCTCACACTGTCTTTCAGTATTTAAAAATGCTGCAGAAGCTAGGTCCAGAGAAAAGGTAATAAATATTTCTTAGGATGAAACTAAGACCTAGTACAACTCTGATTTCAGGCTGCCAACATACATGTTTAGTTCTCCAAGACGGTGTTCTGTCATTTCATACTCTTTCCTCTATTGGCTCTACCCCGGTCCCTCTGCATCTGAGTGTACACTATTGTACACATGATTTACCCAGCCCTTTATTTATTTATTTATTTTTGGTTTTTTTTTTTTTTGTTTTTTCGAGACAGGGTTTCTCTGTATAGCTGGCTGTCCTGGAACTCACTCTGTAGACCAGGCTGGCCTCGAACTCAGAAATCCGCCTGCCTCTGCCTCCCAAGTGCTGGGATTAAAGGCGTATACCACCACTGCCCGACACCCTTTATATTTTTATGCCTCTTTTCTTTTGGCGATTGCAATGAGAAATTTTAATATATCTTCTAATTATCATGTTCTCTTTTCACAGAGTTTTTGAAGAGATTCAGAAAATTGAGGATAATGAATTTCATTATCAAGAACAGGTATTAGGATTCAAATTCCTTTTGCATGTTATCTGTGAACGGGTCGGAACTGGTGTGACCATTGTTTCACCTTATGGATGTGTCACTGGAATTTCAACTGTACCACTCTGTCATGTTCATCTGTAGATGGCCTTGACACTTTTGTTTTTAGCATTTATATTAATTACAGGACAAGACTGGGCCCATGACATAGGTCATGATGTGTGAAGATATTTCTATGTAGTTACCTATTTTGCATATCCTCTTTGATAAACATTCAAGGGAGGGCTTGCTATGGAATTTAGTAGTTTGGGAATTCAAGTATTATGAAGATATTCTACATGGTAACCAAATATAATTACCATGTGTAATAAATATTAAGAGTGGTTGAATTTTGGGACTTAAGGGAGAGGAGTTTTTCCTTGATTGAAGGTCTTTGTGGATATGATAAATCTGAATTGAGCTTGCCAAACACAATAAGCTCTGTTTATAATCTGAGGAATTAGAAGTACATAGGTAAAGAACTTTAAGAGATTGGCACGCTGGCTCAGTTAAGTAAAGTTCTTGCTATGTGTGCATGAGGAACTTAGTCTGGGACTCTGGTTCCCATGTAGGTGGGAGTGAAGCCAGGCACAGTGGTTCCCATCTTTAATTCTAGCATTTGGGAGGCAGAGGCAGGCTTGGCCTGTGTAGGAAGCTCTCTCTCAACTTCCACCTTTGGCATACACTTGAGTGCACTCATGTACACACATGCATGTGTATAGAAGCTTGGGGCACTCTGAAAAAGTTAATGATTCTGTATATCTGAAGGGGTGCATGTGTGTGCACCCCTTGTACAAGTGTCCTTTGGAAGTCTGTTGAAGTCTGTGGGTTGCTGCTCAGAAGAATGCACCTGGTCAACTCCCTAGCTTTAGAACAGTTGTCATCACCTAGGGATCACTGGTGATATTTTTGACTCGCTTCTCTCTCCATGTGTATTTTTATTGGCCCATTACAGTTACGTGATGTGTATTTGACTCTCAGTGTTTTATCATGTTTGTTATACAGGCATTTTCTTTCATAACATCTCAGCCAAGTATATTGTCATGCTTGGGAAATTGTTAATGCACAGCCCATAGAATAGTGTTTTTAATTGTGTAAAAGTACAATTCACAAAAGAATAGAATGAAAATGCTCAGAATAATAATAGTAATATATCCCTCTTGTGTAATAAGATCCATTGGAATGTCTAGTGATTTTTCAGAGTTGTTCAACAGTGAGTATACGTGATATTTTAAACATCTGTAACAACTGAATTGTATTTCCTGTGGGTGGTAGTTATGGTGGTATATTGCTGATATCAATAATATTAATTTTTTTACTTAGTACTAGGGACTGAGCTTGTCATAGCAGGCAGGTGTCCCCCACTGCGCGGCTCCTCTGCTTTGCTTGCTTGCCCAGCACTTACTCTGTGCTTTTGCATCATAGATCAGCTTTTAGGTCGGATCCTTTTGTCATAGCAAACACTTAGAATCTGTCAGGTTTCTACTATGTGGGTAAGAGCAGTTGTGTTACAAGGAAGAAGCTGATAAGAGTAACTTATTAAAAAAATAAAACATCCAGGTCTGGTGTCATAAGCCTGTACTCTAAACTACCCTGGAGTCTGAGACCGGAGGATTGATTCTAAAAGTTCAAGGCCTATGTGGGCTACTGAATGAGTTAGAGGCTATCTTGTGTAACTTAGTACGACTATCTCAAAATAAAGCAAACAGAGTTTGTGTATTGATTAGTTACTTTTATTTTGCTGTGATAAAACACTAGGACTGAAATAACTTATAAAAGAAAGCATTTATTGGCTATGGTTCTTGAGGGTGTCCATCCTTGATGGTAGATGGTGGATAATAGCACGACTGTCTGAGAGCTCACATCTCAAACTGCAGGGAGGAGGCAGACTGTACTGGGGGTGGTGAGGGGCTTTGGAGAGCTTAAAGCCTGCCTTCAATAGGCCACACCTCCTGATCCTTCTCAAATAGTTCCAATGAGGATGAAGTATTCATACATATGAGCCTATAGGGGCTATTCCCATTCAGACCACCACAATGTAATGTGGGTGCACAGTAAAGACTTGAATTGATTGGTTTTTTGTTTTTTGTTTTTTGTTTTGTTTTTTCTAGAAAATTATTTCTACTTTAAAAACCAGGGAAACTTGTCATTCTTTCACTTTTAAATTGAGATAACATACTGATAATATAACTTCTTCATAGAAATTTTATTTATTTTTTATTTTATTTTTTATTTTTTTTAGGGGGGTAGTTTCAAGACAGGGTTTCTCTGTATAGCCCTGGCTATCCTGGAACTCACTCTGTAGACAAGGCTGGCCTCGAACTCAGAAATCCGCCTGCCTCTGCCTTCCAAGTGCTGGGAGTAAAGGCATGTGCCACCACCGCCCAGTGAAATTTTATTTTTATATACCATAATAAATGTCCATTTTTTAGTGCAATGTGATTATTTTAATACATGTATACAATATATAATGTTCTGATCAGAGTATTAGGTTTGTTTGGGGAGTATTCACATTCTTTTTTTTCTGGCCATTTTGAAGCATTTGCCATTGGCATGGTTCCCCTTCTGCTCTACAGAGTGCCATTACTCCTGTACCCTGTGAGGCCTGTACCTGCCCTCAGTCATCTCCAGCCCTGCCTTGTGCTCTTGATACCCACTCCTATCTCATGACACACTGCAGTTTGACTTATCTCAAAAGCAGCTGTTAGTGGTGTGTGCCATCTTTATTGACATAGAAATCATGTTGGGTACTTGACAGAGTTCAGTGTGGAACTGCTCTCATGACAAACTCCTGTGACTGGAGCTGAGTAGGTTGGTTTTGAGCTCAGGGTGGCACTTCACAGGGGAAGCTCCCTGGCACCAAAGCATAGGCTTGCTCTCTCTTTGTATCCTCAGCATCGTCTTCAGTGACATTGTATCCTGTTAGAGCAGCTTAGATGCTTCTGTCTCAAGTATGTGTGCTGTGACAGACCAAGGACAGCAATGGCGGCTCTGGTGTGAAATGATTGTACCTCTTTACAGACAGATCCAGTTGAGTACGTGGAGAACATGTGTGAGAACATGCAGCTGTACCCACGTCAGGACTTTCTCACCGGAGATCAGCTTCTGTTTGAGTACAAGCCAGAAGTAAGGAGCACTCCAATTTAAAATGGCTTTAGGTGGTGGCAGTGTGCCTTTAATCCTAGGACTCGGGAGGCAGAAGGAAGCAGATCTCTATGAGATCGAGGCTAGCCTGGTCTACAGAATAAGATCCAGGACAATCAGGGAACATAGAGAAATCCTGACTAAAAGAAAACCCAACAACAACAACAAAGAAAACCTCAGAAAAAACAACAACAAAAACCCAAAACTTGCTTTAGCAAAGAGGGAAGTAAAAAAATGTAGAGATATATTTAGGAACTGTGAGAATGCAGAGAACTTGGTAAGTTAGTCAGAATTTTTGTTTGTTTAAAGGGAAGACTAATGAGCAGTTTTTCCCCAAGTCTCTTACACAAGGCCTTTTTTTTTTGACATGTGTATCATGTATCCTATGCTGACCTCAAACCTGCTTTGTAATTGAAGGTAGCCTTGAACCCCCAATCCTTAGGCTTCTTCAGCTGCTAAGATCACGCATGCATCTCCATGCTGAGTTGATGTGATAGTAGCTGCCACACCCCGGGCTTCTTGCATGCAAATGAGTTACATCTCCAATCCAGTATGTTCATCTTTTAACATAAAAGATGAAAATCAGAGCTTCTTATACACTATTGTACTTATTTGAGTGCTGAAATATGTAAAATAACTAAGGCAGTTTCTAAGACTTATGCAGTTGGTTCTAAGCATTCTTTTAAAAAAGTTGCCTAGCTTTTAAGTGCAAACTCAAGACATACAAATTGTAATACTTAATATATTTATAAGAAAAGTGTAAGGGTCTCCCTGTATTAGAAATAAATTACTTATGAGCTGGACCTGATGGCACAGGTCTATAATTATTGCTGCTCGAGATGCTGGTCCAGGAGGATCTTAAGCTTATGGCTCTCTGAGCTTCTGGTAATGACCCTATTTTAAAATAAAATGTCAGAAGAGGGTTGGGGAAGAAACTCTGTGGAGAATTTGCCTAGCATGAATGCACAAGGCCCTAGGTTCAATTCCCTAGGGTTACAAGGTAAAAATACTTTACTATATATAGTATTATATACAAATGAACAGTTGGTTAGCCATTCCTCCACTATTGGGGAACAAGTCAACTTGTCCCTATAGGGTAGCTTTTGTCAGCTTAGGGTAATTTGCTCTCAGTGAATATTTGTAGGTATCTGGAGAAATTTTGCTTGAAGCAGATAGGGGTGGGGTGTTCCTAGTGGGTAGAAGCCTGAGATGGTACAAGATAGGGTTCAACAATAAAGAATTATCTGGCTCCAGATACAGCTCATGATAAACACTGCTTTTGCCACCTGGTGAAATGGCAGCTGCTGCTTTATTGCTAGTCCCAGGAAAGCATGAGGTCCAGGTGAGCCGTGACTGTGAGCACCATGAGCACACACATTTGATGTTTGTCACTTATGCCTCAATAGGAGGAAAAATAAAGTTTTTGAAATAGTAATAAACTTAACAGAGTTTTATAAATTAGGAGATTCATTAACTAGAAAGAATTCACTGAATATCATGACACTGTAGTAACAATACAAATGTTTTTTTTTTTTTAAATAGTTACTTAAAAAAGATAAATGTAAGTTAAATTGTTACTTAACTTAAATTGTATTTTACATTTTACAATTCCCGTCATCTCCCATGTCTCTTCCGGTCCTCTATGTTAGGTCATTGCTGAGGCCCTTAATCAGCTAGTTCCTCAGAAGGCAAATCTTGTTCTTCTGTCTGGTGCTAATGAGGGAAGATGCGACCTCAAGGAGAAGTGGTTTGGGACTCAGTATAGCATAGAAGGTAAGTTACTGTGATGAGCCTCCGCTATTAAAGTATATTTGACTCAGCTGGGGATGTTTTAAAAAGACTATGTGTATACATATATGAGTTTATGTGCAACCATGTGTGGACACCTGCAGAGGCTAAAGGTGTCGGGTCCCATTAAACTGAAGGCACAGGAAGTTGTGAGCTGCTCTGTGGGTGCACAAGCAGCAAGGACTGTATTGCTGAGCCATCTTTCCAGCCCCATCAGCTGGGAATTTTTATCCTTTAATAATTTAGTGGTTCTTATGGACACAAAAAGTGTGTGTGTGTGTGTGTGTGTGTGTGTGTGTGTGTGTGTGCGCGCGCGCGCGCGCATGTATAAAATGTTTATATATTATTTTTATTATTCTTTTAAACAGGGTCTCTATTTTAGATTTGGCTATCCTTAAATTCATTATGTAGACCAAGATTGCTATCTATTTTTTTTTTTTTAACTTTTGTTTTTGGTTTTTGAGACAGGGTCTCTCTGCATAGCCTTGACTATCCTGGAACTTGCTCTATGTATGTAGACCAGGATGTCTTCAAACTCACAGAGCTCTACTTGGCCTCTGTGTCTAAGTGCTGCAGTTATAGGTGTGCACTACCATACCAGGCTTGGGATAGCTGTCATCAGGCTTCTCCTGTCAGTACTGCTCTTAGCATTATCTTCTCACTCTCCACAATAGCTCATTAAGCTCTGAACAATGGCTTTTTTAGCCCAAAGTTCCAATGTCTTTTTGTAGTCCTTTACAGAAATACCCCACTCCTGACCCCATAGTTGGGTTTCTGTTGTGATAAAACATCATGGCCAAAGCAACTTGGGGAGGACAAGTGTTTATTTCTTCTTAGAACTCTCAAGTCATGCATTATCACTAAGAGAAACCAGGACAGGAATTTGAGGCATCTGGAAACTTGGGAGCCAGAACTGAAACAGACCACACGGGAGGGCTGCTTATTGGCTTGTCCTCCATGGTTTTACCAGCCTGCCCTCTTGTAGCACACAGCACCTGTCCTGAGTGCACCGCCCTCCCATATTAACTGTCAGTCAAAGAAATTCCTACAGACCTTCCTTTAGGCAACCTGAACCAAGGCATTTTCTCAATTAAGATTTGTTTCTCTTCCTGGATTTCTTTAGATTCATGTCAGGTTGACAAAAATAAACCAGGACACTGACCTAAAACTCACAGAGGTCTGAGTGCTGGCATTAAAGGAGAGTGCCACTGTGCCTGGCAAAAAGTATACGTTTTAAAATTTTTATTTTGAAATGAAATGTACTTATATTTTGTACCTTTTACTGTCTTTATATTTATGAATTAGTGAAAACATCTTCCTTAATTGGTTATTTGGTAGGTAGATTGTACTTTGTATTCATTTCTATTCCTTATTTGCTGTTCTCGAGGCAAGGTTGGCTATGTAGCCTGGGTGACCTGCCTGCGCCTCTGATTTTACTCTGTTATAAATAAGTGCTTTTCTGGAGGCTATACTCCCTGCTCTTGCTCTATGCAGTGGACCCAGAATTCTAAAAAGGGAGAAAAGAAAGAAGAAAGGGAGGGAGGGAGGGAGGAAGAGAGAGAAAGAAAGGGGGAGGGAGGGAGGCAGAGAGGGAGGGAAGAAGGACGGGCGTGGGGGGAGGCACTCGTCAGACTTCACTATAAGTATATGTGTCACCTGGCTCTGGCTGGATGTGGTGACACATGCTTATAATCTCAGCACCCAGAAAACAAGGCAGGAAAACTGGGGAACTCCCCTGAGATGGTAGTGCAGGCTGTGTAATGAGACTTTGTCTCCAGA
Organism: Montemys delectorum; assembly: GCA_019843815.1. Lineage (NCBI taxonomy): Eukaryota > Metazoa > Chordata > Mammalia > Rodentia > Muridae > Montemys > Montemys delectorum. The sequence goes on from JADRCD010219842.1 coordinate 11,107, forward strand.
GGTGAAGAGGAAGGGAAAGAAGTACAGGGAGAAAGATTGACTCTGAGTCAGAGCGGGTCTGGGTAGGACTGGAGTTCTGCATTGTGAACCCTGTCTGAGGTGACGGCTGCCCTGCCTGGTCCTGTTTTGACTGGTGAGTTTCTAGGTTGCATAGCTATGCCTAAGGAGACATTGAGTGGTGAAGGCCAGTTGGTGGCTGGTTTGTTAAGAGAATTTTGGATGTTATATTTGTTAGCTCTGTCTGTTTTTCCTCTCCACAGATATTGAAAACTGTTGGACTGAACTGTGGAAGAGTAATTTTGACTTAAATCCAGACCTTCATCTTCCAGCTGAAAACAAGTACATAGGTCAGTAAAATAGGAATCACCGTGTGTCTGTACATGTGAAAGATGCATGTGATATATTATTCAAAAGTACTGATGAGGCTACAGAGATGGTTAAGAGTAATGGGTTGTTTTTCTAGAAGACCAGGGTTCAGCTCCTGGCTCCCGGCTTTTTTTTTTTCCGAGACAGGGTTTCTCTGTATAGCCCTGGCTGTCCTGGAACTCACTCTGTAGGTCAGGCTGGCCTTGAACTCAGAAATTCACCTGCCTCTGCCTCCCAAGTGCTGGTATTAAAGGCGTGTACCACCACCGCCAGGCCCAGCCCCATCTTTTATTCCCCCCTTTAAATTAACTATCTCTTTTAAAAAGGTTATTAATCTATAATTTTTTTATAAATTATGTACATTTGCTATTTGACCTACATGTATGCCTGTGTTGAAGGAGTTGGATCCACTGGATCTTGAGTTACAGACAGTTGTGAGCTGCCATGTAGATGATGGGAATTGAACCTAGGACCTCTGGAAGAGCAGACAGTGTTCTTAACCTCTGAGGCATCTTTCCAGCCCCTAAATTAACTTATCTTTTACCTACATGTTAATTAAACAGTTTGCCAGTAATTTGAAATGACAAAGTAGGTGGTATCTGAGCAGAACTATTTGGTAACCTTTCAAAGTCCTTAAGCTTGGCAAAAGCTTCTTCTTAAAGAATCTATTCATTTGTAAGTTGTGTTATACAGACCCAAAGGCTACCCTCTCTAGTTAACCATTACTTGGGAAAGGGAGTGAGGCTGAATGTACAGAGGTAAGAACCTGCTGTTGGGAATTAGATAGTTGTAGTTTTCATCTAATTTAAGGCCATGTGTACATTATACTCCAATATTTGAAAAAATGATCACTCTTTTGTTCTTGTTGTTAGCCACGGACTTTACGTTGAAGGCTTTTGATTGCCCTGAAACTGAATACCCTGCTAAAATTGTGAATACCCCACAAGGCTGCCTGTGGTATAAGAAAGACAACAAATTCAAAATCCCCAAAGGTAAGATAAAGTAGGGAAATCTTTCTGTCTGTAGCAGCCTCTGTGTTCCTGATGCCTATGCCTCTCCCTTTGAAGCCCCTTTACAGTTGCAGGCTCATAGTGCGCTCCTGTGCTTATAGGCGCTTTGCCTTCCAGGAAGTAGGAAGTCAGCTCCCAGCCCAGCAGCTAAAGGCACTTGATACCAAGCCTGATGCAGGCTTTGGATCTGAGGGTAGGAGGCGAGAACCAACTTCTAGGAATTGTCCTCGGACCTTTACACACACACACACACACACACACACACACACACACACACACGCTGTGGCATGCATAAGGGCATGAGTATACTCTTTTTCCTACACACACATACACAGATAACTAAAAAATCCAGTTCTAGAAAGGAACTATTTTTAAAGATTTTTCCTTTCAGAAAAATGAAATTAGAACCAGGTATTTGACCAACTTACAGGATTAATAGTATTATTTAGACATTATTTTTAAAAATGGAATAAGATATGAGGAAAATCATTCCTAGATATGATAGGAAGCCTAATCTAGAACTGTAAAGGGAAATCTTCCCCAACTGTTTATCTCTGCCTTTTGTTTTTAGTATAAAGCATGTATAGTGTGGCATAAACACACTCTATAAATTCTTTATACTTTAGATGATGGCCAAACCGTGTTGTTCTTGGAATCATAGTTTGAACTTTGACAAAGTCTCCCTTTCACCTTCTCTTCCCATCCCCTTTCTCTAGAACTTCATGTAGTGCGTGTCCAGGCCAGTCTGCCCATGGCAAGCCTGTGCCTCAGTCCCCCAGGTTTTGGGATTTGGGGCTGTATCATCACAGCTTTTCTTGACTGAACTATAAGATTTAAAAGTAGTTATTGCCATTCATTCAGCTTCTTTAGAAAATGGCTTTTATTCCAACTTTCCATGATCATTGAGTTGCTTGATTGATTAATGTTCCTAACATGTAAACTTCTATAAATATTTTTGCCTGTCTCAAGTTAATGATAAATATGGTTATTCATAGACCTTTCTGTATGTGTCTGTGATATTCCTGTAGGTTAAAGTGTGCCTTCTATGATACTTAATTGGAATGGTGAAAAATACCCTTTAAAAGTTTTAAGAATAACATAGGAACAAAAGAGAATAGACATGGAACAAGGCTTAAGGGACTAGTAGTTTATCTTGAACTTAAAAGCCACATTAAAAGAATATAGTAGGTGTTAAGATATTTGAGGCCTCTAACCTTTTGTATTTTACCCATGGTCTTTTTCTTTCAGCCTATATACGATTTCATCTGATCTCACCTTTGATACAGAAATCTGCAGCAAAGTGAGTGTTTGGTTCTTGTTTGTTTGTTTTTTCCCTCCCCCAAAAAAATATATAGAAAAAAGAAAGAAAGGAAAATTAAATTATTGACTAATAATGGGCTAATAATTGACTAATTATGGGCTAATTTTATGTATGTCAACTTGCCACAAGCTAGAATTCTTTTGTAGAAGAGGGAACTCAATTATGAAGATGCCCCCCACCAGACTGGCCTATGGGAAAGCCTGTGGTTCATTTTTCTGATTGACAATTGATGTCAGTGGTGCCACCCATGGGCTGTTGGTCCTTCATTCTCTAAGAAAGCAGGCTGAGCAATCCATAAGAAGCAAGCCAGTATGTAGCACTTCTCTATGGCCTCTGCTTCTAGGTTCCTGCCCTGTTTGAGTTCCTGTCCTATCTTCCTTTGGTGATGGACTGTGATGTGGAAGTGTGAGAGAATAAGCCCTTTCCTTCCAAGCTGCTTTTGGTCATGGTGTTTTATCACAGCAGTGATGACCCTAACAAAGAAGCTGGTGCCAGGAACAGAGTATTGCTGGGATAGACTGGACCCTGTTTCAGGAGGATTTGGGCTAGAGAAGCCAATTAGTGTTCAAGCTTGGTGAGCTGTTCTGGGTACTTGGAGGGACAATGCTGAGAGTGATTCAGATGACATGCCTGGCTCGTGAAGTTCCCAAGAGAAGCAAAGACTCTCTTGGGCCTTTTGTGTGATATTTTGAATTTGTAGTGTGTGGTTAGCTGGAGCTGAAGAAGCAGCTGTGGTAAGAAGAGATGAGTACCGTGGAGGCAGAGTCTTCTGGGAAGTGCTTCCTTGGGGCCAGCACACACTGACCTTTTTTTTTTCATTATTGGAAAGAAGTTTTGTTTCAATCTAAATAGTGATTTTCCACTTCATCCCTTGAGCTATGCTAGCTGTTTTATTTATTTATTTCTTTATTTTGTGCTCTAAACAAATGAGAAAAACTTGTAAGCAGATCACCGTTACTGGACTGGGAAAGCCTTGACATTCAGCCCTCACTGTGGACTAGGAATATAGCCATCGCAGGCTGGCTCCTCATCTGCAGAGAAGACTGGCTGAATTTCTGCTGTCTAGTACTTAAAGACCTTCAGTGTTTTAAGATTTATTGTATTTTAAATTGTATGTGCTTGTATGCATCTGGGAGTGGGTGGTGCTGGGGACAGGGATGGTGGTGCATGTGGTCGCAGGTTCTGGAACACTCTAGAAGAGGACATTGTAAGCCCTTGAGCTGAAATTATAAGTAGGTATGAACTGCAGTTGTAGATGCTGGGGGTTGAACTTACTGAGCCGTCTCGTCTCTCCAAACCTAACTTCCAGACTTTTAATTACCTTGTTCTTTACAAATTATTCATGTATTTATGTAGGTAACTGCACTGTGGGAGAGCAGGGGCCCCAAAAAGTGAGTTATAAGAAAGGCTGAGAAAGTGTTAGTGCATTTCTTTATCTTTGCCTCTTAACTATAAAATTCAGCTTTCAAACGCTGAGCATCACGGCTGTCGTCCTCCAGAATGTATTCTTTTCCCTCTCCTCGTAGTTTAAGTTGGTGAGTCTGGAAGCCTAAGGCTGGTAGGTAGCTAGAGCTGCTGCCTGGTTCAGGCTGGACGCTTCTGATGCTGTTTCATTCCCTCACTGTGTGTTTACACATTGTCATTTTCTATGGGTATGTGACAGGAAAAGATTAGGAAAACTACTGTGGGTGGTCCTGTGCTGTCCCTGGGAGGCTGAGTCCTGAGTAAGCTGCATTTGCTTTCAGAGCTCCTGCTTGGACATTGTGCAGTAGGGAATTAGCACCTTACTAAAGGTGAAGTTGTTAGTCTGATAGAAACAGAGCTACTTCTTCTTGTCTTTCCTGCCAGTTAATGATGCTAGTTACATTCTGTACTTTCCAGCGTTGTCCTCTTTGACATCTTCGTGAATATTCTTACTCATAACCTTGCTGAACCAGCCTATGAAGCTGATGTGGCACAGCTGGAGTATAAACTGGTAGCTGGAGAACATGGTTTAATTATTCGTGTTAAAGGATTCAACCACAAACTACCTGTAAGTATATGAGGGAGCTTTGAAATTTTATATTTATCTTTGTAGTCCCAAAGTACTACGCAGAAGTCTACATGTAGTGCTTTGATGGCAAAGCTTCCTGATGGGCAGTATCATGTTTTCTTTGTGTATGACAGCTGTTTTTACTTTGAACATACATAAGATTCCTGCCCTGGCTTCCCTCAGTGATAGACTGTGGTGTGTTTTATCACAGCAACAGAGAAGCAGACTAGAACAGGCCTATCCCTGAATTTGGGGCTTAATGATTCTAAACTCTAAGGATCCTCCTGTCTCTGGGTGCCGTGGTGCCTGGCTTATTTTGACATGGATGCTTGGGTGGAACTTAGGTCCTCATGCTTTTGTGGCAAATACTTTACTGATTTTACAGAATTCCTTATTTGATTCAAATAATTTTAGGAAGAAAGTTTTAAGTGATGGTTTTAGTTGTTTTGCCAGAAAGATTAAATTAGAATTGAATAATGTGCCCACTCCTCATACAATAGTACGTAAAGGCTGCATAATAAAGAATACAGTAAACTCACAATTATATTAAAAAGAAAACTAGGCATGGGACAAATTTGTGATCAAGGAAAAACATTCATTCTAGATCAGATCCCAGGATGAAACCTCAGGTGTGCTATGCTAAAGCAAGGCCATGTGAAAGTGTGGCTTTGAACTTGTAATGAACACTGCTTTGAACTTAATATTAACATCCTTCTGTAACTCTCCCTTTGTGTAACATTTTATCTATGAGGTAACTTTCTAAAGAACTTTTGTCTAAGAAGTATAAAAAAGCCAAAGAGAAGGAATAGTGTGGCATCTGGGGCTCTGTGTCATCCACTAAATGTATATATGTATACGTCTGTTTGTCTATACATACATGTGTATATGTATCATGAACACTTCGTGGAGTTGAGACAGATAGCCTCTACCAGTGTTTGTGTGTGTGTATGTATGTGTGTATTTGTGTGCGTGAGTCTGTGCATATTGCCTATGCAAAGGACTTTCTTTCTTCCTGTATGACATTCTTTTCCTGGCTCTCAAGGAGTTAACAAGCTCCTAGCCTCTCTCTAGCTGAGAAAAAAGAACAAAGACCCAGAGGAATCACTTGTTTACTAAATCCCCCACTGTTAAACAGCAGGAAGCCAGTAGTTTCTGGCCTCAGAACAGCAAAGGTTAAAAAAACGATAAATATTACAAAATAAACAACATTTTAGCCCTGGCAAAATTTAGTTTTCCTCCTGAAAATCACTAGTGCTGTCCCCATCGCTGTCTTCTAGAGCGAACTGGTGCTCAGGCAGGCTCCCGGCAGTGCACATGTGCGTGCATGCATGTGTGTACAAGTGTGTGTGATTACTGGCAGTACATAGAAAACAGCCTGTGTTTTAGGTATATCTTACTTCCATTTGTTGTTTCTCTGAAGCTCATACCACATACAGGCTTGGTTTGAGGTTACTGCTCCCAAAAGAGGAATAACAAATTTAAGGAAGGATATTAATATTTTTGGAACTGGATTCATATTAAAAAAAATTCACAGGAAAGAACCTGGCAGAATCCAACCCTATGCTGGCAGAGTAACTCTGAAGAGTATAAGCTTTCCCTTTATGTCTTTGCCTCCGTCTGCACTGTGGCAGTATTGACTTTGTTCCACCTTCAAATGGAGCATCAAGATTCAAACAGATTAAATCCCAGAATACAATAGATGTCGTTTGGGAAGTAACTTTAGAAAGCTGTTTAAAGATATAAACCTTGGAAAATTGATGTTCTTCATTTTGAGGCTTACCTCACCTTAATACTTAAAAATAATAGAGTATATTTATAGAAAGCTAAAAATCTAATTTACAGAGTATAGATGTAAACTTTCTAAAAAAAAAAATTGAAAAATATAATGACATTGTAGAATAAATAATGCACCTTGGCTAAGTACTGAATGGCAGGGTTGATCAGTATTAGGAGGCCAGTGGCTTAATTGGTGGTTGAGCCAACATTGAGCAACTTTGTGGTTTGGCCTCTAGGGATTGAGTCCTGAGTCCCTCCCTTGGGTCCTCAGTGCCTGTTCCCTCCTGGCCCTGAGACTGAGGAAGAGCATTTCCTCCCTCAAGTGTAATGTAGTTCCATACTTTGTTGCTTAAAGTACACTTTCCTTTTAGCTGCTCTTTCAGCTCATTATTGACTACCTGACTGAATTCAGTTCCACGCCCGCTGTCTTTACCATGATAACTGAGCAACTGAAGAAGACCTACTTCAACATCCTCATCAAGCCCGAGACTCTGGCCAAGTAAGTGTACACGATACGCTGTTTGGAGGGCACCGAGGAGGAGATGTATGCGCTGCTGATGTAAATTTCCCACATGCCAGTGCCTCAGCCTTCACTTCTGAGAACTTAACTAAGGTCCAGAAGTACACAGGGAGCAAAGCATAAGTATCTGTGACATGGACCCTGGGGTTGATTGCCGCTTACATGGGCATAGGTGTATGAATCAGACAAAGGTGCCTTGGGGGCACCCGACACTAGCCTGTAGAGAGCTTTGTGGGAAGGGAAGAAAGGCTCCTGTGAGTAGACACAGCCCTTTCTTTTCCACGTGGCTTTAAGCCCCTTCTTGATTTCCTTGTTGGGTGTCTGTAAATGGTCATCAAACAGCCTGACCTTAGACACAGACCCTGCTTTTGTTTTATAAATGACAAAGAAATTGAATTACAGATACTAGTAACTCAAGAAATCCAGTAGCTACTAGGAAGGTGGTCTGTAGATGGACAGTGAAGTTAGTCTGAGAATGAACTAGGGCCATTACCCAGACTCAACTGTAGTTATAAAATAAGTTGTAGTTGTAGACACTACAGAGGGAGCTTCTAGTAACACAAATTAGTGAAACTTCTAACAAAAGTAGCAATAATTTAAAATTTGTGGACAGTTAATTAAATTTGACTCACTTAGCAACTTATGTGGACTATTTCACTCTGTCTGAGACGGAAAGGTGTGTGAGGTGGCGAACAGCCCCTCTGAAAGTCTACATGCAGTCCTCATCCCTGCTTGGCTGTTATGGTGATTTTCTTCATCTTAAGTTATGGTGGGCATCGCCTGTCTTTGTCACTTCTACAGCATCTTGACCTAAAATTTTTCTTAAGATATATTTCTTGCAACAATTTTTTTAAAATGTCCTTTGTACAGAGATGTGCGGCTTTTAATTCTGGAATATTCCCGCTGGTCTATGATTGACAAGTACCGAGCATTGATGGATGGCCTTTCCCTTGATTCTCTGCTAAACTTTGTCAAGGATTTTAAATCCCAACTCTTTGTTGAGGGTCTGGTCCAAGGGAATGTCACCAGCACGGTGAGTGGGTACTCTTACGACTTACAGGTGGGGCCTGTCAGTGTGCTTTTCAGTCTGGAATTATATTACTCTTCCCTAAATGTTAGAGTGGGTCAGTACTGCCAAATTCCAGTAGGAGTTTCCAACCCAGAGCTAGGCAGCTTCTTCTGAAGACTGTTTACGATTGAGTGACAGGGGGTTGTTATTAATTTGGTTTTGGTTAAATTTTCTGAAGATCATGTGTGGGAACTGTAGAGATTGAAACAGGAGAGAGAGAAAGTATACACACATACATGCACATCCAGCCCGTGTACCAAGCATGGCTAAGCTAAGAAATGAGATGTGGTTCCACTAGTTTTTGAGTTATCTAAAGAAATAAGAGTGACAGAAATGGAAGTAGAGTCATTTCCGGGGGCCAGTGGGGATGGAAGGTAGAAAGAAGAAACTTGTTCAATGAGTATATAGTTCTGATTTTACAAGACCAGTTTTTTTTTTCTTTTTAAAAAATAAGTCTTACAAGTGTGACTTTTATACTTTAAATTTTTTTGTACACTTTTAAAACTGGCAAAATGATAAGCTATGTTATATGAAAGTAATGTGATAAATGAAAAGTGCTTAGGAGACAACCAAGATGATGCTGCTGAGACCCTGTGTGATTGGGTAAGGCATAGAGGGAAAGGGGGATCTGTGCTGGAGTGGCCTTTTGTTAGAATATGAAAATGGTCACACTTAAACTGTCTCTTTTGTTCTCCCCTTTCTTTCTGGGGAGAATAGAACCACAAAAACCAGTCTTACTGTCCTACCAACAGAAAGACTTTCAGATCTCAAAAGCAAGAGAAGTAGGACTAGCAAGCCGTGTCAGACCCAGTGCAAGGACCAGGAGGGACTTTGGGCTGAGGACATAGTGTTATGAAATACCCACAGAATCTTATCTGCAGAACAGAAGGGATGTAGGAAGTCCCTGTGCTACTCTGTTGCTTACTCCATCCAGGCTGTGTCAGCTGGCCCAGACTTCCAAAATACAGCACTGTCCATAAGCATGGCATAGCTAGATAAACTAGAAACTGGAAACTTAAAATGTTAACATGATAGGCAGAAGGGCAGCTTGAGTCAGTATGTGATAAACATAACTAGCCTGATAAACAGCTCGGCCGGCGTTTAGGTGACAGATTCTCTGCTTTCTTAGTGCTGTCCAAGTGCTTCAGGGAACTAGAAAATTGCAGTTATCAAGTTCTGAGGTATATATTTGCTTCTCTTTTATCTTTTAGGAATCTATGGATTTCCTAAAATATGTTGTTGAGTAAGTATTGGTTTGAATTTTCTCTTTGAGGTTTATGTGCCCTTCCCAGAAAGAAGCATTAAGCTGTAGCTCAGCTAATTGTTACTTAGCTCATTTCAGACCTTCCCAGGGAGCTGAAGCCTGAGTTCATCAGTTGGGGTTGGGGGAGAGCACAAGGTCTGCCTCTGCCTCACGCTGACTATTCTGCAGCAAGCTGAACTTCGTGCCCCTGGAGCGGGAGATGCCTGTGCAGTTCCAGGTGGTGGAGCTGCCGAGCGGCCACCACCTATGCAAAGTCAGAGCTCTGAATAAAGGGGATGCCAACTCTGAAGTCACTGTGTACTACCAGGTGAGCTTGCCTCACACACTAGTGTGATGGAAATTTTTATGTATTCCCAGGCAGTAAGAAGGTCTTTGTTAAAGGACAACTTGGAAAGAAATGAAAGTAAGCCTAGCTAAGCAATCAGCATAGACCAGCCAGAATGACTACCAAATGAGAAAAATGTGCCACCTGCTTTTAGTGGGATGGTAAATCCAAGGCAGAGCTCTTTATTCTCTTGGGACTCAGATCTCCATTTTTGTGTGTAGAGGGGAGGAGGAGGCCTGTAAACAAGTGCTTTTCAGCAGCCCTCAAATCAGCTCAGAGTCTGCTTTAGTCTTTGGTTGATCCCACTCACTTCTTATTTGTGAACATCCCCTCTAAACTTGTCTAGTCAGTGGTATAGCCTTTGGATAAGACAGCTTTGTCTCTCCTTTATTATACGCCGGCTCTGGCATGTGTGCGTGCGTGTGCGTATGCGTGTGTGTCTCTATGCATGTGGAAGTCAGAAGTCAATCTTCAGTATCATTCTCCAGTGCCAAAAAAATTGAGACAAAGCTGGTGGCCCAGTCAGCCAAGGGGTTACAAGTATAAGCTACCATACCAAATTCTTTTTTAAAAACGTTTTTATTTTATTACTGTTTTGTCTGCATGTATATCTGTATACCACATGTATGTCTAGTACCTGCAGAGGCTAGAAAAGTGTGCTGGATCCTTTGAACTGGAGTGACAGATATTTGTGAGCTATCATTTGGGTGCTGGGGATTAAATCCAGCCCCAACCTTAGCATTTCTTAAATGTGGCTTCTGGGATTAAACTCAGCTCCTTGTGCTTGTAAGGCAGGCACTTGACCATCTGAGCTGTCTCCCCAGTCCTTCCTCCTCTATCTTACTCTGAACAAATTCATCATCAGATGATGCCCGGGTCGTTTCAGACACACTTGGCTGGTTATGTGGTAGCCCTCGTAAAGGGAGAGGTTGGTTGGCGCTTGTTAGTTGAGGGGCTAGGAGGTGTAGGCTCTATCCTCTTCCTCTAGAATCTGTCGGAGAAGCCTGAGACAGACCTACGCCTCCAAGCACTGCAGCATCCATGTTTGGCTTCCATCCACGTTTATTCTGAGTTAGTTTGTACTCTTTAGGCTTTCTTGGGTACTTTTAAAGTACTTAGTTTGTACCCTCATGTTTAAGAGACAGATTCAGAGCCTCCACAATTACTAACCATTTCTTGCTGTCCTCCTTAGGGCCTTGAAGGACAAGTATTTGATTTTACAATGTATCCGGAGTGTTGCAGGCAGGAGCTGTTAGGCTAGGGATTGCTGGCATCACCCATGTCTATCTAGTGCCAGTGATAGAGGTGTTCCAGCACAATTCCTACTCACAGGTTCTCTAGCTGCTGGGAAGGTAGATAATCAACAAGAATGTGGGGCAAGAAGATAGGGTTAAGATGGATGAACTCTGGAAGTCATTGCTTGTCTGATCACATTTTCCCTACAGTCAGGTACAAGGAGTCTGAGAGAATATACTCTTATGGAGCTGCTTGTGGTAAGTACCGAGGTGGGGTTTAGGAGTTCCTGGTCTACCATGAGGCCAAGCATTACACCTGAGGGGTGTGGACCTGTGGCAGTCAGAAACTTGTAATTGGAAGGTCAGGTGGCTATTTATTCTCATCCAATATGAGCAGTCAGGGTCCTGGACCATTTAGGAGGATTATATGGGAGGCTGGATTTTGGAAGTACTTTGGGATAAGATTAAGGTTCCTCTTGTGAGCGAGCGTTGGGCTGATGGAAAGTATGGTGAATTACAGATGCACATGGAAGAGCCCTGCTTTGACTTCCTTCGAACCAAGCAGACCCTTGGGTAAGTGCTGGCAAGAACACTGAGGGCCTGGGGCTCCCCTTGCAGGCAGCTTGCCAGTCTGCTTTGGCCATCCCATACCTTACAGTGCCTGTGTCAGCACTTCTGCAGTTTATGTGTTGGATGATGATGTTTTCAGTTTGCCAGAAGTTAGCTTGTTCCCAGTTCAGCAGCAGGTGGTACCCGCTTCAGCCTATTGCAAATAGCTGTACGCAAGCTTATATTCCATTTGGGACTTCCAAAAAGCCAGAAGCCCTTCACCCCCATGTTCAGTGACTCCTGGACAGGAACCATGTCACCACATGCACTCCTGTAACTTCTCTGTCTGGCTTTAGGTACCATGTCTACCCGACCTGCAGGAACACATCTGGGATTCTAGGATTTTCTGTAACTGTTGGGACTCAGGCAACCAAATACAAGTAAGAGAATAAATGGGCCCACCCTGTTCTTCTAGACAGTGGGAAAGGGATGGGGTATCACAGGTGCTTCCCTGAATCCTGTACAACTGTGGCCAACCATGGTTTCCTTTGTGTAGTTGGAAGGGTGGATGGATAATGGATAGCCCATCTAGGATTAATCAGAGGCATTATTGGTCCCATAGGGTATGGCTCAAATGTTATAGGCTACTCTGCAGGGATTACCAATGTTTGATCAGGGAAACAAGAGAAAAGGGATGTTGGCTGATAATAATGTAGCTCCTCACTGAATGCACAAAGCCCTGGGTTGGATTCCCAGTATCACATAAAGCCAGGCATAAGAGCATTGTCTTGTAATCCCAGCAGGTAGGAGGCAGTCAGGAGGATAAGGAAGTCAAGGCCAGCCCAGGCTACATGACTGTCTTAAGCCTCAACCCACCACATGGCTCAGTAGTTAGGAATACTTGTTCTTGCAGAGGCCTAGGACTAGATTGCTGTCACCCACATGGCTGCTCACAGCTGTGTATACCTCCAATGCCTTCTTCTGAACTCTGTGGTCACCAGACAGACATGTGAGCAAAACACACATATATATCTCAAAAACTGAGGTGTAAGGCTTGGAGTTTTAGGTGTGGCATGGCCCAGCTGGCTGTCATTTTATCACTGTGTGGTGTGTGAGTACTAGGAAATGAGGCTGAAGGTCGGAGGGACAGTTCTTCCTCATTTTCTTTGCTCTCCTGGCTTAGGGTAGAAAACGTTCAGCCTTTATGCTGAGAGGCTGAATTCCTTTGGCTTCTACCCAAATTGTTTCAGCTCCGAAACTGTTGACAAGAAGATAGAGGAATTTCTGTCCAGCTTTGAGGAGAAGATTGAGAGCCTCACAGAAGATGCATTCAATACTCAGGTGACTATTGCCTTCAGGATGCCAGAGCTAGTCACTCCCATGCTTGCACAAATGGCCAGGGTGTTCACATCCCAGTGCATTAACCAAATGTCCCTCTAAACACCCCCTGTTGGTTCTGAATTGGTGTGATGTCATGGCTGAACATGTTTTTGACAGGTCACAGCACTGATCAAGTTGAAAGAGTGTGAGGATACCCACCTTGGGGAGGAGGTGGATAGGAATTGGAATGAAGTGGTGACACAGCAGTATCTCTTTGACCGCCTTGCCCATGAGGTAACGGTTTCTCGGACCAGGACAGTCCTGAAGGGCTGGGGAAGGCTTTTGATTGTACTAGTTTTCAGAGTCACTGTAATTTCTCCTTGGGTAGTAGCTACATAAGATGCTAACCTTTACCTCTATATGGATTGGTTTCAGCCAGAGCAGCTCCACTTTGAGGTTTATTATGAGATTTTATGGGGGTAATTTATAGGGCTCTGCAAAAAGAATAGAGAGCTCATATTCTTATGGAGTTCCTCCAGGTATTTTGGCAACTTCTAGCTGAAATCTAAAATAAGACTCTCACAAAAGCACTTTGGTCTTCTCATCCAGACAACCAATGTGCACTGCATATCACATTCTGTGAGGTGTCAGTTGCTAGTGTGTGCAGCGGCCCTGTATGACATGTGATGCTAGACTGGGTTTCTGACTCTGCTGTAATCACATCTTTGCTAATATATACAGCTGGGAGGAAGTTCAAAGGCCTGTCACTAAGGATAGGGGCAGGCTGAGACAAGCCAAGAGAGATAACTTAGACTCTGGGGATGGGAGGGTGGACTTCTGCCTGGGATGATGCTCTCACACCTGTGTTGCTCTCCCACCTTCTCTTCCTCGGCAAGATTGAAGCACTGAAGTCCTTCTCAAAGTCAGACCTGGTCAGCTGGTTCAAGGCTCACAGAGGACCTGGAAGTAAAATGCTCAGCGTTCATGTGAGTATGGCCAACCATTTGGGGTCCTGCTCACATCTAGCTGGCAAATTTCTCACTGGCATCTCTGGCCTCTTTCAGGTTGTTGGATATGGGAAGTATGAACTGGAAGAGGATTGTGCCCCTTTTGGTGAGGATTCAAATTCGTGTGAAGGGATGCAGCTAACCTACCTGCCACCGTCTCCTCTCCTGGCAGAATCCACCATCCCCATTACTGACATCAGGGCCTTCACAGCAACACTCAGCCTCTTCCCCTACCATAAAATAGTCAAATAAACTGCAGTCTCATTGGCCTGAAGCAACGTGTATTTAAAGACGTGTGTGCATTTTATGGAGTTACACTACTGCCTTAGGGCTTCCACTGGATTTTTGCGATGGCAACCTAGGATTTGCTTTGCTTTTTACCTTTCCTCTACAAGACTAACCCAGGGTTACTGGCAGTGGATGGCAATGAGATAGTAGGCAAGTGTGACCCACTTACACTTATGTCAGCAACGTGGGGCCTGTGTCCTCTGAGGAGAACCCAGTTCTTGTGTGCCTATATGTAATTAATTTGTTACAGCACCACACTGCCCTGGTTTTGTTTTTTAATGTATTTTAAAATAAACATAGTTCTGTATTTCCCTTCAGATCAAGCCATCTGCTGTGGCTTTTGGGGGGGGGGGTTTGAGTGGGGGGATTGAGGCAGTAAGGCACTCCAAGATGAGCCACATGTGCAGGAGAGATGGAAGGCTTGAGTGGGGAGAGCCTCAGTCAAGGTTGCCAGATTGGTCTCCAAGTTTAGGTATAAAACAATGAAAGAAACATATTTTTAAAAAGGTTGGAAAATTATTTTATGAAGCCTTAAGAAGCACTGCATATAATTATACTTTGGGTTTAGATACAATCTAGTTCAATTCTAAAATAAAGGTTATAGGTGAAACCATGAAATTTCCTAACACTTGATTTTCAATACATTGCACTAATTTTCTAAACAATTCTGAGGAAATAGTATTTACAGGTGGGTATATCTGTGAAAAACTGTCAGCTGTTATTTGTGTGTGTGTGTATCTAAAACTCAAGATTATATGAGCTAGGAGATAAAGATTTTATGCTTGAACAGCAGCAGAACAGGAAGCTGAGACCTGGGACTGTCTAGAAATATTTTTCAAAGCATGGGATCTGGAAAAGGAAGAGACATCATGTTTTGAAACCTGAAGTTTTTCTCAGGACTGAAGTCAAAATTGTAACTGCCACAGAGGAGAAAAGGGAAGCGTTTTCCACTTTAATTGTTCATCTGTGTCGTCAAGTCCAGTATCCCTGAGATAGGAACCACTGCATTAAGAAGGAAGTGACAAGCTCTCCTGAAGGAAGATCGATTGTTGCTTAATTACGCCTACTGCCCTGGTCACCAGGTATGAACTCAGTTGCCAGCCTAATGCTTCACAGCACCAAGACGCTTCAGTAAAGGTTCATCATAAACCCAGCATTCTCCATCTTCATGAAAGAGCTACAAAAGGAAGAGAGGGCTTGGTTAGGCAGTGCAGTTTTATTCCATGCCATGCCCATTCCACTGTCAGGTAGCAACCCAGGAACTCGAGGTCCACCTCTGCATCCTTCACTGGCATGGATGAGCCACTGTTCAAACTAGAGAGGAGCAGAAGCACAACTTACCCTCGTCTCCCACTGAATTTCCTTCTCTTTCCTTTCTCGGGCTTCTGCTCTTTGTCTTTCTTCAAGTCTGTGCTTTGCTTCTGTTGCTGCATCAATGTCTCTGATTTTTAAATTGAAAGTGACATCCTTCCAAAGGCTAGAATGAAGAGATGGAAGGAGCCCATGAGTGGGAGGATGCAACCCTGCGGTGGAGCCCAGACCTTCTTAAGCTGCTGATGGTACCAGAGCAGTAAAGAACATGGAAGCAGGTTCTAAGAGTCCCCTGCTAATTGTCAACAAAGGAAGCACGAGAGGACAACAGACTAAGCTCCAACCTTAGGGGTCTGCTTCTGCCCCCCTCTCTGGTTCTCTATACAACTCTAGCGAGTCAATTTATTTCTTGGGCTTGGGTGTCTTTAACTATAAATTGAAAGGGTTTGATGAGATCTGAAAAAGTCTCATTTAAGAATGTGATTTCCAAAGGGTCAAGAGGCCAACTGTAGGGACTTAAAAGGCGTAAGACATTCTCAACTGTAGGGAAAGGGACAGAGAGAAATCAGGAAACTTGCCTTTGGTTACAAAGCTCTTAAATTTGGGTACTGACAAGGGACCCAGGCACTGAAGTTCGGTCAGCACGGGTTTTTAGTGCTCTCTCTCCCAGACCCACAGGTACCCGGTCTAGACAAGCAAGAAGCACATGGCAGCTGCTCTAGTTAGGGCTCCTTACCTGCGGGACTCATACTCGTTCTGATCTTCCAGCTTCCTCACCTTTTTCTTGATTATAGGCAACTTCTTGGTGTCTACAAAGACAGTGTTTTCCTAAACAACAAGAGGCAGAGTCAACTTCTCAGGAGATGTAATACATAAATCCCAGCCTATTCTGACTGTAATGGCAAACTTTTCAGTTCAACAGAAAGAGTCAGCATGGCTGTGTGTTCACTTTATGCTTGAGATGGATTCTCTTGGAACTAGTCCACCATGTTAAGTGGCCTCTGAAGATGAGTTGTAAATCCTCTAAACTCCAATTCACTAGCTTTCCCTGTTAATCCATATACCTGGCTTAATAGAAACACTGAGTACATACAAAATCCAAGTTCCTTCCTGGCAGGACACTCCTATTTCTATCCCGGAGGCAAAACCAGTCAGATTTTATTAATCATTAACCTGGGTGTAGAAACACAAATTAGCATTTTGTGCTGGTTAATTTTATGTCAATTTTATGGGAGGGAGCCCCAACTGAGAAAAATGCCTACATCAGATCTAGCTGTAGAGCATATTCTAAATTAGTGATTAATGGGGGTGGGGGTGGGGGAGCACACAAGCCCACTGTAAGTAGAGCCACCCTTGGGCTGGCAGTCCTGGTTCTTTAAGAAAGCAGGCGGAGCAAGCCAGTAAGCAGCACCCCAACAAGGCCTCTGCTTTCTATGATGAACCGTTACATGAAGTGTGAGTGAAATAAACCCTTTTTCCCTAGGTTGCTTTTGGTCGTGGTGTTTAATCACAGCAGTAGTTAATCCTAACCAAGACACATTTCATCTTACAAACCTTTTGACAACAGACCAAACATCAGGTGACTGCTAAGCACTGCTTCAAATAAATTCTCAACTCTTTTGAGAACAGAAAAAAAGTAAAGGCCATTTTGTTACCTGTATTGTAGGAAAGTGGGTGGGGAAGGAAAGAAAGCTCACTCTGAAGAGATGCTAGCTGCTCTTGGTTAAAGTTCCAGACAGAGGGAATGAGCACCAAGGGTGGGCTGCATAGAGTGCAGCTTAGGCAAAAGGCCAACAACAGTTCTTACCCCCGTTGTGTATTTTGCATACATGATACCATTCCATTCCCCTTCGATTGAGCAGAAGGATTTCTTGTCATTTGGAGAACTAAACAGAAAAGAAACAATTTATATTAGTCTCAAGCTGGAAACTATTCTACTCAAGCAAGTGGGATCTGGTAAAAAGCAGATCCAAAAGGCAAAACGCATTTCACAGTAAGACACTGGCTTTCACATCATTCCTCACTTAGGACAGTGTTCTCCAGAGGATATGTGGTATTTAGCAATGTACTGAACACAAATACCATATAAAAGAATCCATCTGTCTTCTATAAATTACGTCAAAAGCTCAAGGATATGCTCCAAATGGCTTTAGAACAGGCCTAACCATGCTTTCCCTTTGACCACCCTGCTAGTACATCATTGTCTTGTGAAGAGCAGCAGAATAACTGTGCACTGGGCCCACTCTTTCTGAATGTAATAGCAAACTTCTCTGTTCATTTTCTGGTCAGGGCCCCATACTGCTCACCTTTATTTACTTATTTTTTTGGTTTGGTAGCTGATTTTTTTATTCAGATTAAATCATTTTGGAAAATGGAATAACCAACCAGTCAAGCATTATTCCACTGGGACTCTGTTTTAGGGCAGAGGGCATAACAAGACAGACAGACTCCTTTTGCAGGCAGTTTCTGAATCCACAAACTCCTGTTACACAGACACACAGCTACCTCCCAGGTCCTGTCCTGCCAGACACCTATCTATATGAGATGCTTACTGTTTTTCCCTAGCAAAGGAACAGAAAAATGAGGGGCCTTGTGAAGGTCTGCAGATGCTATCTATATTGGAGATCACAAAGCCTGTTTTCAGGATGAGCTCAGGATTCAACCTGCCAAGAAGGTTGGAGTCCATGGTGCAGTAGAGCTTGGCCCTTAGGGGAATAGTTGTCAATTGCAGAGCCCACCTACCACCCCTGATGGTTCTAGGCCCAGTGTGTAGTCTCCTTTGACAGGAGATTTTTAGGAAGAAGCTGACACTGTTATAACATGGAGACCCGCTCACACAGTCAGTTGACAGTTTCCAGAAGAAGTTCAAGAGAGGAAAGTACTTCAAAAAAGTGGAATACTGAGGCAGAAAAACAAAATACCTACAAAATCTCTGCAGTAATTCTGTGCTTCTTGCCCCCATAGAAAGGCTTAGTGTGGAAGACGATGTTTGCACTGTAACCCGTTTTGGAGCAGTTAATATTGCATTCTCCTCCTAGTTCCACCCAGGGCACTGTCAGGATAGACCTGCAAGATCAAAGGTTCTCAGGTAAGACTGGCAGTTAGGAAAAGAAGGAAGGAAGAAAGGGCATGGCTTAAGAACACCAAGGTTGCAGCTGATGTTAAAAAATCATCTACTTGCCTTCCATAGCCATTGGGGAATGTGAGAATGTAGTGCTCATCATACTCCAGACACGAGACACAGCCTAGGGACGGAAGAGCAGCCTGTTAGGGCAGCAGCCTGCTAGCTGTTGATGGATATGGAGCTCCATTTGCTTTAGGTGATGTAGAATTTACCCCCAACCTATTCCCTCCTCCAAATTCATGTTTACATGTATTTATGACACCCAGCCTGATTTTCAGGGAACATTTTTCCTTGAGTGTCCAGTACATGTTAAAATCCACACTATCACACACTTACCCTGACCTATGTTGTGTACCCCAATTGACATCCCAAGGAATTTTGATTTAGTCCAGATATGAGCATTGAATTGTATCTTCTTGTTAAAACATTCAGCATAAAAGGCTGAAACTGAAAAAAGAAAGCGTTTTCTTAGTCACTGCTCCAAACTCACGCTCCATAGAAGATCCTTCTCACAGAAAAGAGCCTCAAATCATGTTAGCTGTGTATGCTTTTACCCTCTTCCCAAAGCAAGCACAGAGAGCCAGTGGGCAGGAAGCTATGGCAACTCCAGCCAGTTTAAAATGTAAAAGGCCATCTGTCCTATTCCAAAAGGATGCTCATGTGCCCCCTCCTCTCAATCTGGGCCCCTCCAATATCTCTACTCTTCTTTGTTTCTTGACAATGTCTATTATATAGCTCTGGTTGTCCTGACACTCCCTATGTAGATCACACTGGCCTCAAACTCCCAGAGATCCCCCTGCCTCTGTCTCCTGAGTGCTGGGACTAAAGGTGTGCACCACTACTGCCTGGCTCAGTATTTCTACTCTTAATGTTACATTGAACAAAATGTTAAGGATATGTATTCTCTCGACCATGTCTGGAATACACTGCAAAAACTACAAATTAATGGTCTCCAAGTTGCTTGCCATGGGTAGGGTGACCAAGTGTTAGTTCCCAACCCCCTTCATTCTATGCAGTCAGTGATACTGAGTCCCTGATTAGTTTCCAGTTCAGGTAGCAGAAGGACAGCACTCAAGTGATAAGTCATTTGACCTGGCTGCTGTGTACTGGCTGACCATTTAAAGGTTGTAGAAAACCTGTAACTTACTGGGTGGATGATGGGAAACTTGCTCAGCCACAAATGTTACACTGTTCTTAGAAACCCAGGGAACCGGCCCTTCTGAAACGAGCTCCTGGAAGCAATTGTAACATCAATTTTAAAACTTTTTAGATAAAACAGGACGATGCAGAATCTAATAAGCAGCATCTCTTGTCTCTCCTAGACACACACTCATTTCCATCACAGCACTTTAACAGCTGCCAGTTAGGGATTTGGAATTTCCCTGACTACACTAAGATTCTTGAAGGCTTCATGAACCTAACGTGAGGGAGGCTATAAACCTGACACAGCTGTCCTTGTATGCACTGAACACTGCACCTCTGTTTTCAGTAAGGGCTACATATTAATGTGTTTCTTGAAAATAAGGATACAGGAATCACATTTTCCACAAGATTATTGTGGGCCAGGCACTATGGACTGGGGATGTTTCCAATTTTTTTTTTTTTTTTGAGACAGGGTTTCTCTGTATAGCCCTGGCTGTCCTGGAACTCACTCCGTAGACCAGGCTGGCCTTGAACTCAGAAATCCGCCTGCCTCTGCCTCCCAAGTGCTGGGATTAAAGGCATGCGCATTCCATTTTTATGCCTAGAAGCTACATGGGTCTACATTCTTTGTTGTTCTATGTTGGCAAAACAAGTCTAAATAGAGCCCCAGACCAGGGAGATGGTTCAACTGGTAGACACTGGGGACCTCATATCCCTAATATTCATGTAAAAACAGAGAGAATCCACTAAGTTGTCTTCTGACCCCCACATATCTGCACATCTGCCAAGCACCCTTCCCACACCAATAAACAGACACACAAGCATCTAGGTCAGTGTTCTCTAGCCGACTGTCCTCTGATACAACCTCCTAAGCATCCAAGTACACTAAACCCTCTCCAGAAGACTTCTCTAGCAATGCCATCATCAAGTTTCACTCTGAAAGCTCCATTCACATGGCCAATAGCCTCAGTGCATCCAGGCTTTGCCAGTCAAGGAGCTGCTGAGGCATGGGCACAAGGACTCATCTCTCACTGCCTCCTCTCACCCATCTACTCCACCTCACAAATGGAGCTGGAAACAGCAGGGCTTTTCTAGAATAATACCTCTTTAAGAATTCTGGTTCCAAATTTAGTTTTTATAAAAATCATTACAATGTTCTTTTCTCAAAGCAAAACTAAGACCTCAATAAGCCACAAATGTACCATTATGGTGTACAAGGCTGTCATAATCTGACTTAATGCCTATCCCAAGTCAGGCTGCTTCTTTTTCACCCTCCCACCGATTACAGAAAATGCTTTAACTATTTTCTGCACAGTGAACATCTGAGATTACTGCCTTCATCTTTATTGGAATCTTTATTTCACAGTATGAAATAACTGAAAACCATAACACCAGAAGGCCTAGCTGGTAAAGTTGTCTGATACCAAGTCTGAGGACCCGGGGCCACTCCCATGACAACATAGAACTGCCTCCTGAGTGCTGCCCTCTGACCATACATTTATGGCACATACTCATCCACAGTCACAGGGATAAAGACACACATACAGACAGACACTCCCACAGAGAGAGAGAGGGGGTGGGGGGACTCACTGCGTTCTCTTCAGTATCATTCGGCAACGTCCAGTGACACTGAAAGATCTCACCCAAAATAGGATTGTACGGCTTTTTGGCCACCGATCCTCTCCTTCCTGCATGGAAGGCCGAGAGGTACCATTTCACAACCTGAACCATTCGATCCCTGGGATCCTTCTGATCACTAATGCTGGAAGAAACAAGGACAAATGTGATGTTCCACTTTTTGGCAGGATGCACACTGAATGATCTACCTTGAGCCTCATGGACCAGTGGATACCAGTTGGATACCAGTTCCAGTTTGACACCAAGGCACAACACATATAACTAATGCATTCACCTCAGTGTTTGGTTAGAAGACTCTAGCAGATATTTATACCATTTAGATAATTGTCACCCAATCAGAACACAGCATCTCCCTTATCCCCAGCTCCCTCTGTGTGCTGCAGGCCCTCCTGCTCAGTTTCCGGGGCCACATCTTTGGAATGTTCCAGGACTTCATGCAAGTCAAGTGCGCTGCTTCACTGACAGAGAGACTTTCTACATCCCAAACTGCCAACCAATAATCTAATCATTGCTTGGTTTTGAGAGATGTTTTAGTCTGTGGCCATACTGGCTTTGAGTTTGATTCTCCTGTCTAGGTCTTCTGAGTCTGGGATTATAGGTGGCTTGTGCCACCACATCCAGCTAGTTCAATTCTTTTATGGCCAAAAAACATAATAATAATTATTTTAATTTGACCAGATGTTCTATAGGTTTTCTTTGTAAACTTTATTATTTTGTGCATCAGTGGTTTGCTTGCACTTATGTCTGTGCACCACATGTATGTCTGGTACCAGTGGAGGCCAGAAGAGGGTGCTGGATCCTCTGGAACTGGAGCAACGGATGACTAAGCTACAGATGTCTGAGTTCTGGGTACCAAACTTGGGCAGCCAGTATACTCAACCATGGAGATCTCTCTAGCTCTTACTGATTCCTGGGATAGCTCTCCAACAACTCTGGAAGGACTGGCTGACTTTTTTCTCCTTGTGGTTATTCTTGTTTGGTTTGGTATTGGGGTGGTGCTGGCAATCATGTGAGGGCTTCACACAAGTTAGGGGATCACCTTACTACCAGGCTACACTCCAGGCCTGTTGCATGTAGCTTGAAGCTGTATGTGTGAGTATCTATGTACACATATATACAAAATGAAAGAATGAATTTATCAAGAAAAAAATACTATACACACATATTGATAAATCCATTCTTTTATCATTACAAATAGTCTCTGGTTATGTTTCCTACTTGTTTGTTTTGAGACAGGGTCTCATTCTTTAGCCCAAGCTGGCTTGGTGCTTACTTTGTATGCTAGTTGGTCTTTAACTTACAGCAATGCTCTTGCCTCTACCTCCCAAATGCTGGGGCTACAGGACATTTCTCTTCTTTGTTCCTTTGATACTAAAACAGCTATAGCAACTTTGCTGTGTTCAGTGCTTTACATGGTGTGCTGGTTTGAATAAGAATGCCCCCAACAGGTTCATGTGCTTGAAGTTAGTCCTCAGCCGATAACTGGAAGAATCAGGAGTGTATCCTTGTCGGAGGAGGTATGTCACTGGGGGGAGGGGGGCTTGGAACTCCCAAAAGCCCACACTAGGCCCAGTCTCTGTCTCTCTGCCTGCAGATTAGGATGTAAAGCTCTTAGCTGCTTCTTCAGCATAACGACTGTCTGCCACTACACTCCCTACCATGATAATAATGGACTACCCCTTGCAAACTATAAGCAAACACCCAATTAAGTGATTTAAAAGAGTTGGTCATGGTGTCTCTTCACTGCAACAGAACAGAGACTAAGACATATGGTAATTTCCCCCTTTCTTGAGGTGTTTGTGTGAGATAAACGTGTGTGGTACACACAGACAAGTGTGCAGATGTGAACCCAGGAGCAGTCTTATAGGCCAGAGGAGGATGGCAGGTGTCTTCTATTACTGTCTGCCTCATTCTTGAGATAAAGTCTATAAGTAGACCTGGATATAGGCTAGCAGCCAGCAAGCCCTTCTCTATTCCCACAGCACTAGGGCTAAGGCACATGTGAGCAATACCAATGGACCTCATCTGTCAATTATATATCACCACCATATATAGATTTATCACCACCATAGATGTTTATCATTTCTGCACTTTAAGAACTGGTTACATGGTTCTCTTACATGTCACTCTGCCCCCCGCCCCCGGCTCTTTTGTTAGCTAGTATGTCCATCTACTATGAAACCTCAGCAATGTGCATTTGGCTTCAGAAAGCTTGGATTCTCCCATACAAAGGACATAGTCAGAGAGCATCGACTTCCATATTTCCTGCTAAGAAAGTTTGCCTGCTGCTAGTGAAGAGCAATGAACCCTTGTCCACCTCTCTGTGTCATTTCTTTCCCTGTGGAAGCAGCTCAGACCACGGGCTCTACGTTACATTACAGCTCATGATTCAGTCTGTAATTGGACTTTCAAACTTCTTTCTTCAGGTTGTAACAAGTACCTGCCAAATGACAGGTGCTTTAGGGAGGTTTGCTGAGCAAGATTAAGTGAATTTCAAATAAGTTCATAGCCTTGCCCTTTGAAATTCAAGTTGCCTGCCTATTAATAGACTTTAAAGAAGTTCTGTAGGTGACTCACTTGATGGCCTCCTAACCCCTTGCCACAATACCTAAGCAGCAAGCCTTTAGATGATTTAACTACCCAAACACCTGAGAGGATGCAGAGGGGTCCAGCTGTGCTACCTGCACAAAAAGCTACCAAGCAGCACCACCTTTAAAGATTGCAACCCACTATGCTCAGTCAGTTACCTCACGAACAGGTCTGGATGTGCGAAAAAGTCTGCGTACATTTCTAACAGAGATCTTCTCTCGAGAATAAATGTTGGAAGAACTACCTGTAAAACAGACGTTTGACTTCTGAGAATCCAATCCCACGAAACCCAGACTCCGCACTGCTGAAAGCCCTCATCCATCCCATCACACCCACCACAGGCCCCCCAGTTACTTGTTACATAACCACTTCCCAAGATGTCCCAGATCAGAATGCCCGCTCAGCAGGTGTGGAACTTAGAGGGGCTCTGAATGCTTCCTCTGTGTAAGCCTCTGCTGTCCCTGTGATACCAGCACTTATAGCTTAGGTGACATATGACAAACATCACACAAGACGTAAGTGCTCTGTTTGGGGAACCAGGAAGAAGGCAGAGCTAAGAAACAATTTATCAAGTTGCTTCTTAGAGGACAGTACAGCTTATAATAGAGGTGACAACCCTAGATGGAAACACAAAACCAGAGTGTAACAGGGACTAGTCTAAATTAAGTATGGATCCTATCGGACTCCAAAGTTTTAATTTTAAATAGACAGATTCATGCTGGAGGGGATGAATCTAAATATGGTGAGATTGGCAAGGATTTTTCACTGCAAATCCATCTCAGTTCTTAATCCATTACAGCCCACCCACTGTCATCTCTGAGCACTACCTTTTGCTCATCCACAGAAATGCTCATTCACTCATCTCTGTGCACACTACACAGGAGACAAGCAAAACACATGCAGGACCACTCCACTCATCTGTGAGCACTTACCCACACACTCAGCACACGCACGCTGCAGAGGGGTGCAGCGCTGGCTCTTACCTTTGTGAGATCCATCCCCAGCCTGACTTGTGATAAGAGGTGCATGATAACGCTCTTGTGCTCCTCCACTGACCCCGCCTCCCCATCGTCATCTCTGTCATCATGTGAGTCAAAAAGATCTACAATAGAAGAACAGCTCAGCTTAGGCTGGCTCTGACTGACTGGAGGTGCCGTGCCAGGACTGCCAGCACTTCTAAGAAAACAAAGTTCTCAGAGGCTCCTCACCAGCATCGCTTGTGCCATTGGACATGGAGGAATTCAGTGACTCTGTGGTGTCTGGGCGTTTTAAGCTATTTCCGGAGCTGCTGTGTGTCAAGACGGAGGCAGATCCAGAAGAACTAAACAAACAAACAAACAAAAGAATAAATAGTGAAACAGGTCAGCTTTTTTTTTTTTCTTCGAAAGAGAGCAACATGAAAGGCTGATATTGATGCGGATACTTGAAGTCAGTACACAGAGAGATGGCACAAAAAGCCAGGCTCATATAAGCAGCTACCCACGCTCATTCCACACTGAGCCTGCACTTTGTGCACAGGATGTGCCTAGCTGAAGGCAGTGATGGAGGCAGGGAGATCTCTGCCTCTGCATCCAAACCTGAAACCCGAGTTCACTTCCTCACTTCTCTGTGCACATGGAGACGAGCCAGTCACTGGCAATTTTCTCAAAAATGGCAACAGTTCAAGCTGGGAGCTGTGGATCACACCTATGACCTTCAGCATTTGGGATGCTGAGGCAAGAGAATTGTTTTGAGGTCAGCCTGACTTACAAGAGTGTGACTCTAAGCCGGGCAGTGGTGGCACACTTTAATCCCAGCACTTGGGAGGCAGAGGCAGGTGGATTTCTGAGTTCAAGGCCAGCCTGGTCTACATAGTGAGTTCCAGGACAGCCAGGGCTATACAGAGATACCCTGTCTCGAAAAAGAGTGTGACTCTGTAAAAATCAAAACAGCAACATAATCCATTGTAAGCCTTGGGTTCCTGTGTTCATTTTCTGAGATCCTTGAGCAGAGTCCACAGAGAAGTAATACTTTTTATCAATATTTAATAAGTAAATTTGAAATAACATTTTAAAGTATATTATTTTTACAAATATACTTATGGCAATTTACCGGCATAGAACTATCTTTATGAACAGGTTTAAGAAGGTCTAAAAAGGGCCTTCTCTAAAAATTATCAGTATTTACCTAAGAATTTATATATAAATATAACCAACTGGGCGTGCTGACATAGACCTTTAATCCCTACACTTGAGAGGCAGAGGCAAGCCATTCTCTGTGAGTTTAAAGCCAGTTGAGTGTACATTGAGAATTCCAGGCCAGCTAGGGCTATATAATAAGACCTTGTCTCAAAAAAGAAAAAAAAAAAATTGTAAGGGCAAGCAATTATCTAAGTATAAAAACATAAACCAAATTTCTCATAATACAGACACTTAAAATGCTATAGAATACCAATTCTTTTTACATATCTTTGTGAACAATGCACATTATAGACTCTAGTTAAATAAGTTTACTCTGTTGTCACTTTTGACCTTTAAGAACTGTAACTATTTCATAGCAGAAATGCTCAGCTGTGAAGGGTGCTCACACTCCTGCCTGCAGCACACGGCCTCCCACCAACACCCAGCTCCAGAGCAGTAGACAGTTCCAACTGGTACTTCTGTAGATCACCCAGAGCACACAGCTCAGGCTTCACCCCACTGTTAAACACCTAAGTATGTGAGACAAGTGAACAATGACATGTGCAGAACACTTTTACCACCTAAAAATTCACTGGGCTCTGCTGAAATTAATATATTAAAAATTAAGACTAGAGTACACATGTATCCTAGGTGACGTCTTTTGATCTACTTTGCAAAAATCCTTAGGAAATTAGTTACTTACTGCTTCTTTGCTAATTTAGTATTAATATATATCATAAGGGGCTATAAAGCATATCTCACTAATTTTAAGAAGCAATGGAATGAATGAAAGACCCAGGTAAGAAATTAAATTATTTTTACATGAAAGAACTATATGATAATTCTTGTCACAATATTTGGTTCTTTGGAATATCATCAAAATATAATCAGTCTTTTAAACCAACTCAACTTTATACCAGATTCATCAGATTTATACCAAATTAATCTTTAAACCTCAACTGCTATAAAGCCTGAGTTTTATTTTGCTAGAATTCCAAAGGCTTGCAGTGCCTTTTCTCTTTACAATGGTTGCAGAAGACTAGTTCTGACATGTAAGACACTTAGCTTCAAGGTGGAAACAGACAGAAGCATGAGATGATTTCCATCCATCCCACAGCTTACCTCATTCAGAGCAAAGAATGGGGTCATGGCCATCTGCTTGTACATCCAAGGTCATAAGGAAATTAGTATAATTATGGAGCATTTACAATACCCTGCCCAGAGAAGCATGATCATTCTGAGAACAGAGATGCATAAGACAGCAGGAAGGCCTGATGGTCTATAATGGCAAAGCAGAGGGGTTATCTGAATCAGGCACATCTAGCACAAGTTCCTTCCAACATTTGATGTACAGACATGGAGCCACATTGGCCAGTTATATGGTCTATGTGTTTCCAAGGAGCTGAGTACATTATTTCAATAACAAAAGGGCACAGGCCCTGGAACGCTCTTCTATCCGAGATACAGAGAGAAACACATAAGGAGAAGAAACTGACTGGAGTTAGAAAACTTCAGGCAGTAGCCAGTGACAGGTATTACAACTCAAATCCCAGACAACAGGCAACAGGGACCATGAATACCCTATTCAAAAAGGGCCAGGCTAGGAGACAATGTGCAGTGCTAGCCTACATACCCTACATACACTGAGAGTATTTAAAGCCTCATCAGGAACAAACAGAAAGCAGGTACATAAAAACAAAAAAGCAAAGAACCCAGGTTGGCCCAAAGTATCTATATTCTTCATGAGTTTCAGACCCAAGCTGAGGATATCCAAGGAGAGCAAAGGAGGAAGAGGGGGAGGAAGGGAGGGAGGAAGGGAAGAAAGGAAGGAAGGAGGAAGGGAGGGAAGGAGGGAGGAGCCCAGGATGCCAGACTGGACACAGGGCTTACATTTGGGTCATTTCAAATGGTGAGTTCATGCACTGTGTATTAGGGAGTGGGAAACAGAGAAGAGAGAGAGGGAATCAAAGAAGGAAGAGTGAGAGGGGTCTAAGCTGTACGGATGGTTCTATAGACATGTCTATGATGGAGTTAATCATGAATATATCAGAGTCACCTTAAACTAGACCCGAAAACTTGGGTGACACTGTGAAGAGTTTACTTTAGAGGAATTTAGTGGAAAGACAGGTGAATCGATTGGTAAAAGACATTAAATCTTGCTACATTTAGAGTAATAGCTAATGTTGGGCTGGCGGGGTGGATCAGTGAGTACAGACGTTTGCCAAGCCTAATGACTTGAGTTCAATCCTAGAACATGCATGGTGAAAAGAGAAAAATGACTCCTGAAAGTTGTTCTCCGACCCCCACAGGTAACTGTAGTACAGCCCCCCAAACACAAAATGTAGTAAGAAATTAAAAAAAAAACCAAACAACTAGTGTTTAAGAGACTCTTTAAATTCTATTTAAATATAAAATAGCTGAACCTTTAAAAAAGGAAATCAAGTTTTTACTTTGGAATTTTTTTCTAAATGGTTATTTGCTAAACCTGTAATGTTATGCAAATACTAATTAAGGGACATCATTTTTTGTTTGATTTTGTTGAGTGATCTATTTCTCCATTCCTAGGCAAAGATGAATAACTGTTAGATTTTTAAAAATTTATAATTCTTTTTGAAAACATAATGATTTCTAATAGTTTATGCCACATCATGCCACACTAACTTTGCACTATAACTTTGTCCATTTGTGCTGTCTCCAGCCCTCAGGCCTTCCCACACAGCCTGTACTCCGTTCTAGTTTAGCTAGTGTCCAAGACCCTTGTCCCACCTATACTCTCTCCACATTCCCAGATGGAGCTCTGGAGAGCACAGCTTGCACTGCAGCCCAAGCAGGCCTAATTATTTGTCCCACTCACACGAATTCTTTTTTTTCCCCGAGACAGGGTTTCTCTGCGTAGCCCTGGCTGTCCTAGAACTCACTCTGTAGACCAGGCTGGCCTCAAACTCAGAAATCCGCCTGCCTCTGCCTCCCGAGTGCTGGGATTAAAGATGTGCGCCACGACCGCCTGGCCTTTTTTTTTTTTTTTTTTTAAATATTTCTTTATTTTATGTATGTGAATACACTCCAGACATTCCAGAAGAGGGCATCAGACCCATTACAGATGGTTGAAAGCCACGATGTGGTTGCTGGGAATTGAACTCAGGACCTCTGGAAGAGCAGTCAGTGCTCTTAACAGCTGAACAATGTCTCTAGCCCCACGAATTCTTACTAACACTGGATTGGAACCATCCTTGTTCCTCCATCCAAAATCAACAGTGAGTATCTGAAAACTGACCAGCTACTTCCCCATACATTGCATGAAATTACCCAAGCATGGACAACAACCAAACCGAATCAAACTTCCACTCAATGGGGGCAGCCTAGAATCTCACACCAGACACACAGTCAAGGAAAGAAGTCCACATGTCCTGGTCTCATCATGAAACAAACAATACAAAAGGCCAAGATGGTATACATCCCCCCGGGGCTACCAGCCCTACAGAAGAAATATTCTCTAACGAGAATTCCCTAGATGAACCCTGCGGCACAGATCTTAAAAGAATAATCATGAACTCCATCAAAGAATCCAAGGAGCTTAATAAAGATACAAATAACTCAATGAACTTCAGAAGAACGGCAACAAAGTGATGCCCAAGGGAACACAAACATAGGGAGAAGTAAATGATACAGACTGGACACAAGTGAAAGTAAAGATGGAACGGAAAACCCCAACAACCCAATGAGAAAACTCAGGGGGAGCCTTACAAGTAGAATGGAGAAGGGGAAGATAGACTGTCAGGAACTGCAGATAAACTATAGGAATCGAAGCATGCGAACAAAGAATATGAAAAACTAAAACATAAGAACATGTAGGGACTGTGAGATAATATGAAAACATCAAATATGGGTCTAGAGAGATGGCTCACAGATCAAGCCTGGTGGTAACCAGAGCTGTCTGATTGGACTTAACACCCATTCAATAGTGAATTCATGTCTGATACTGCAAACCTAGCCAACTACCTGTAGCCAGTGAGGCCATGGAACCGAGGAGAACCTACTACTACTACTTTCCCAAACCTCCATATTCTCTAACTGTATTCTAAATAAATCCTTATATAAATATAGCTCCCACCTCACACCAAAAAGCTTCATTTTGTAGCTGACAGACAGCATTACAGAAAGCAAATGACTCAGGGGTGCCCCGACTGGGGTTGGGGTATTAAGAATCAAAGAACCAGAATGTGTGCTGCAAAACTGTAATATCTCAACAGCACGGCCACCTAACAAGTCCTACCAGTGAGAACACCAGTTGACACGCCAATGTGGATGGAGGAAATCTAATTGGGCCTCCTCTAGATGAAGACACACAAGTAATTTACAATTACCGAGAGAAGGAGATTCGAGTATTCTCCAGTGAGAGGCCCCCCAGTGCTTATCCAACACCATGCCCAGACTTAAACACATACACAAACGAGCAATACCAAATGAACTCAGCAGGTTGTATTTACATATTTACTCATATATACACACCCATATATGTAACTATACATAATATATATGAAACTATTAAAGAAAAAGATTATCAATTTGAGAAAGGGAAAATGTAAAAACAGTAAACATATGAAAAAATTTAAAGGAGGGGAGGAATTAGAAGAGACAAACAGCAAGAGAAGAACCCACCACGTAAAACCAACTCCTTCTGTTCATCCCACCCTTTCCTCCTGACTCACACTCCAGGTGGTCATTTATACCACATATAAGTTACTTTTCCTCAACTTTAAAAGCTGATTTTCCTCACTAACATGAACTACGTGAGCCAACAGTGGACGTCCTGTGAGTCACTATAGCAGATGAACGTCAGTTCTTATTTCATGTGCACACTTAAAAAGAACAAAAACAAAGTCCTATACACATTCCCCTCCCCTCCCCCTTTCTCCTCTTCCTCTTTTTTTTTTTTTTTTTTTTTTAACCTTTTTGTTTTTGTTTTTCCAAGACAGGATTTCTCTGTGTAGCCCTGGCTGTCTTAAAACTTTGTAGACCAGGCTGGCCTTGAACTCACAGAGATCTGCCTGCCTCTGTGTCCTGAGTGCTGGGATTAAAGACGTGCCACCACTGCCTGGCACTACATACATTTCTTACTGAAAGAAAGAACTTTCAATGCCTGAGGCTCGGGTGACATAACTTGCAGTTCACATATGCTCCGTCCCAGGTTTATCTTGCTACACAAAGCAAAACCCAAGCTCCATCAACTGCACCAGCTTCCAAGAGCAGGAAAAATGCCCAGCTTTTGCTGAGCATCTCTGGGAAGCACAGGTGAAGTGAATGCCTTCTGAGCACACATCTGACTTACATTGTTCTCATGTGAATGTTCACAGTGACTCATCCACACTGAATTTATTATTATCCTCATTTTACCAACCAGGAAACTGAGAATTACTCAGGAGAAGAAAGCTGACCAAGGTCATCCAACAAATCTGACTTAGAACTCAATGGATCTGAGGTTCTAGAATTCAGACACCTGACCATAGCAACCTGCCTGTATACATAGGCCGATAAGCCTTTTTCCCTATTAGCTAACATCTAAGTGGCAGCTGAAAGCCTTTTCTGTACAATGTTACATACCTAGCTTTCATTTAATGCAGAAAAAACAGGTCAAACATTTTGAATGAGGAAAAACCTACCAGCCTACCTGCCAAGCCTTTGAGCTCAGCATCTCAAGCCCAGCACTTCCCTCCATCCCCAGGGACCACCACCGGGAAAGTCACCTGAGCTGCTTAGTTGAATATCGGGTTTTGTTTCTTCTTTCTACCCATAGTCTAGCCTCTCCTCAACACTACACAATGTGGGGCACCTAAAATTCAGACCTGGCCAGCAGCTGTCAACATTCATGGGAAGATGTTCAAAATTCTTAAAAGCTTAACAAATACAACAACATGTCTTGTACGTCAGACACTGTTTACATGTAAATCTTGTATGTCAGTCACGCTGTTTATGTATAAATCAAGCACTCTGTGCTCCATGCCTCGGAGTGGGGATAGGGGCACAAAAGATTTTATTTGTAACAACTGAAATCTAACTAAAACTAAAATTGACAGCCTATCAATAAATGAACAAAGGAGTACGGTTATAGACCTACAATAGAAAAATGCCCAGCAATACAAAGGAAATGAGCTAGTGACACATCAATATAAGGTTAGCATGAGGGAACATCAAAGTGCAGTGCTGTGTAAAAGGAAGCAAAAGTGTTTGCTGTGTGGCCCCAAGAACACAGCAATCTTCTTGTCTTTTTTGCTGTTACTGTTTCCTGCCCCACCCAGTGCTGAGTTTAATGCATACCAGGCAGGCACTTAACCACTGAGCTACACATCAGCCCTATCTAGTGACAGAAGAGATGACAGGTCGCTCGTGGATGAGAAGACCTGTTGGGAGAAAGGCAAAGGGACTCTGCCTTTCAGTTCTGCCTTCAGAACTCTGAAATGGCTGTGCTCCTGACACTGCCGATGGTCTCAAGCACACAAATATCCATGCAACTGTCGATTATGCCTTTGCAAAAACAAAAACAAAAACAAAAAAACAGAAAAACAAGACAAAACAAGAAACCCAAGAGAAACGTGACAAGCAGCCAGCAAAGTCATGTACAAAGCAGGGCTTCTCATTACTGTTTCTTTTTTCTTTTTTATTTTTTTTTTTGGATTTTTGAGACAGGGTTTTGTAACAACTGAAATCTAACTAAAACCCTGGCTATCCTGGAACTCACTCTGTAGACCAGGCTGGCCCCGAACTCAGAAATCCACCTGCCTCTGCCTCCTACGTGCTGGGATTAAAGGCATGCGCCGCCACCACCACCACCCTGTTCATTACTGTTTCTTAAATTGAAAAGGAACATCTGGGGCAGACTTTTAATTCCCAGTCTTCTCCATCTTGACCCTGAAGCTGGGAAAACTCTGCTCTCTAGCGGTGGTTTTTGTTTTGTTTGTGTTGTTTTTACCTTTCCCTGTATTTTGTTAGTCCTTAGACATAACTAAGTGGTTAAGCAAATGCTTCCCACCCACGAGGCCAAGGGCTCAATTTCCAGAACTAGACGGCAACAACAAACCCCAATCAAAATGAGGACTGAAGTGTGAACAGTGAGAACGCTCGCTTCTGCTTATATAACTGTTTTAAAGCCAGCTTCCCCCAAATAGTTTGTTTTTTCCGGTTTTTTTTTGAGACAGGGTTTCTCTGTGTAGCCCTGGCTGTCCTGGAACTCACTCTGTAGACTAGGCTGGCCTTGAACTCAGAAATCCACCTGCCTCTGCCTCCCAAGTGCTGGGATTAAAGGCGTGCGCCACAACTGCCCAGCTGTTTTTTCCAGTTTTTATGTTTATACTTAAACAAGAAAAATGTGTTTTTCCCTCTTTCCACAAAAGGTAGTGAGTAAACTAAATGCAGCCCTGTTGGGGTATATGGGCCTACAATACTGTGGAGGTTTTACCATTTATTAACATGTTCCTTTGTTTGTTTGTTTGAGACAGGGTCTCATTACATAGCCCTGACTAGCGTGGAACTTGCTACACAGAACTGCCTGGCCTGGAATTCAGAGAGATTGGCCTGCATCTGCTCCCTCTGGGCTGAGATTACAGGTGTGCTCCACCACACCCCAGGCTACTTTGAAAAGGCTGCAGAGCATCCCACTGAGTAGGCATGATTATTACTGTTCACAGTCATATTACTGTCATTCTTCAGGAGCCTCCTATGGTTAAACAAACCATACTGAGACCAGCTAGCTACACACTTCTTTACAGGTGTAGATTAGCTATAGGGTCAATGTCCACGAGTGGAACTGTCGAGCTAAGGAGAGCACTTGTAACCCATGAAGAGGACTACCTCCCTCTTCATGCAATCTGCTCCATGAACTCGGTCACTCCTCACCAGCTGAGCTGGTGCACACCATCTGAATTCTTGTGTTCCTATTAAATAGTACCTCAGTGAATGATCAATGGATAATTATGAAGAAGCTGACTGCTAGTTTTGCATGTTAAATATGTGCATTTATCTATCTTTTATTCATGTCCTTTGCTT
Organism: Montemys delectorum; assembly: GCA_019843815.1. Classification (NCBI taxonomy): domain Eukaryota; kingdom Metazoa; phylum Chordata; class Mammalia; order Rodentia; family Muridae; genus Montemys; species Montemys delectorum. Next base: position 45,193 of record JADRCD010219842.1, read on the forward strand.
GTTTTTCTCTTATGTAAAGTCTTAGTCTCTAGATGATCAGTACATGTTGGAGAAATTTATACTTTTATCCATGTGAAGTGCCAGTTTGTCACCATGTTTTCAAATGCTAATGCTGCTCTTTCTTTAGTTAGAGCTCACTGCCTACTTTCAGTTGTAGGCTCTGGTCTGTGCTACAGTGGCTGAGCTCAAGCCCCTTTCGTATCTCTAGACTGCATTCCACCAGGGCAATGATGTCACTCAGGTGGTTCTGTTTCATATTCCCCATATTTTAAATATCCCCCCCAAAACACAGCAAATTACCACCCAGTGAAATTCAAATCAACAGAGATTCCTGTTTTCTCAGTGCTTTAAAGCATTTCTATTGCAGTAACTCAGGGTGTAGGCCACTTTGTCCATGCCGTGATCCCTTGCAGAGCCTGTCCACCAATGCTTCAAATTCCATCATATAAACTTAAGCCAGTCTGGGCAACGGTGAGCGCAGGCTCCCATCCTCACGGCTTCCTACCAGGCTAACAAACAGGTAAGGAAGCAGTGCTGCTGACTGTTCTCAGGACTGCTTGTCAATTTTCTAGAAACAGGCTCTCCCTCTGAGAAGCCAGTCCGCCTCCACACCTTTCTAACAGGGTTCAGTTTGTCCATTCCTTCCTCTTCTCACCCCCATTTCTGTTCTCTATACTTAACTTCATCACACCTCAGAATCACACTCCCTCTCTTCTCTGGGAACCCTCCCCTAGCTCAACACCTGAATATGTCCCATGGTTTCCTATACATAACCATAATGCATGCCACGGTTTGAACATTTATGTTGTTATACACGGCTATGTAAGCTTATGTGTATGCATTACCCTACTGAGCAGAAGTATGCATTTAATTCGGTGGAACTTATGTTACAGGCAGATATGAGCTGCCATGTATGTGTTAGGAATCAAACCTGAATCCTCTGGAAGAGCAGCCAGTGCTCTTAACCCCGAGCCTCTTTCCAACTTCATTCCTAAATTCTCATACTGAAACTTGAGTTGCCAATGTGGCAGTACTAAGAGGTGCAGCCTCTGAGTGGCAATCAAGTCAAGAGACAATAACTCTGGTACACAGGATTAGAGGCTCCAGAGATCTGCTTTGGCTTCCACCACAAGAGAACATTACAAGACGGTGTTACCTGTGAAACAGAAAGCAAGCCTCCTACCACAAAACAAACCTGCCAGCACCAGATTTTGGACTGCATTATAAGAAATAAAATCCTACAATTTATAAGCATCCAGTCTATAATCACCCAAAAAGACTAAGACACCAAACCATGCATCATGGAATATATATATTAAATATATGTATATATTTCCATATATATATATGTATTTATTTCTCCCAATAAACTGAGTTATTTTCTATCATTCCTCCACCCAATAAAACTCCAGCTTATAGTTGTTAAATATCCTCATTCCAATACAAACATATGTAACATGACTCTTTCCTGATGGCACAGCACTACAGAAACATACAGAGCTAATCTAACATTCTGGCACATTACCATAGCTGATACTATTTACTCAGTTTGTATTATTAAATCAAGAGTATAAGTCACAACTGTCATAGGACTGACTTTGCTCAATAAGCCTTTAAGAGGCAAGTGTGTCACTAACAGCTGTCTGAAGACCACATCTTTTAAAATTTGAATATGAACATTATTCACATACTTACTCTATTAAGCGCTTTGGGGATGAGCCACTTTGATGGAATTCATCAGCATCATAGAACTCATCTTCACTGCTAGAGTAAGAGAACTCTGGGACTGTATTTGGAGACAAGTTGACATGGCTGGGAGGAGTTAGACTGCTGCTAGGTGGTGAATTCCCACTGCCTAGGAGTCAAAAGTTTTCAGTTAGGGAACATGGTGGTAATTAGGGAGATGGGCCCACACAGACCTTTCTAAAGTCAAGACTGAGTTTGGTCAACTGATAAAATTCTCACCTTATTTTTTTCACCAATAGTTAAATCAGACAATGAAAATAAGGCCAATTGTGATACAGACTGGGGACATAGCCTTTTTATCTTTATTCATTTTATAGTACTGAATACTGATTCCAAGGATTCACACATACTAAAAAAAGTTCTCCCACTGAGCAATCTCCACTGAGCAATAACACCCACAGCCTGGATACAACCTTTTAAACAAATGGGAAAAAATTCTGTATCTCCCCTCTGTGATTTAAGATTAACTTGTGTTCTGTAGTAGTAAGGGAGTTCTTCTGAACATGCTGGTGTTTGGCATCCCACAACAGGCACCAGTACCAATGGGAGCCATGGCTCTTTATACCATATACTCAGATACCAACAGCAATGGAAATGCAAGACTGCTTGGACACCACACATAGTCAGTCTTCAAGCCACTCATCACAGAAAATGGAAAACCTTTCCACAAAGTCCTGGGTATACCGCACCCAAGTCCTTCTTCCTAAACCTAAGTCAGGTGCATATGGCTCAGAGCAGAGATAAAGCAGAGCTACAAGAGAGAAGCACACAGAAGAGGAAAGGAAGACCACAAAAGCATCTTCTAACAGCAGTCTCTAACTAAAGAAGGCAGAATTAATAGAAAGCCATGTTTGCTACACTGTCTAGCAATGAGTAAGAACAAACAAACGTCAGGGCAGGGACACTCCCTTACTGACTGTCTGTCTGTCAGGTTACTTGTAACTAATTTACCACAGATGCCTGGTGGACACTGAAGTTCAGTTACTGCTACTGCCTCCAATCAAAAGCTAAGGAACCCAGGGATAATGATGTGTGCCTCTGCTCCTAGCATGCTACTTGGGAGGCAGAGGCAGGATGTCTCTGTGAAGTCAAGGCCAGTCTACACAGCTAGTTATGGGCCACCCACAACTATGAAGAGACACCCTGTCAAAAACAACTAACTAACAAGAAAAACAAAGACAGCAGTAACAGAAGCAAATGAAGATCTACTTCTAGACTTTTAGCCTGTTCTTTTTTTGTTTGTTTGTTTGTTTTGAGACAGGGTTTCTCTGTATAGCCCTGGCTGTCCTGGAACTCACTCTGTAGACCAGGCTGGCCTCGAACTCAGAAATCCGCCTGCCTCTGCCTCCCAAGTGCTAGGATTAAAGGCGTGCGCCACCACCACCTGGCTAGCCTGTTCTTGTATCTTGGTTCAGTTAATAAAATAAACCAACCAGCTATCCTTTGTACCAGGTTCACAAAGATCCCTTTTAGACAAAATGGCTCGTTTGCTAAAGTAAAGCTTATTGTAGAAATTCCAAAGGTAACTTGCCTTGGAATTTCTACATTCTCTCTGTTCCTCAACAGCAAAAAAAGGGACCAAAGAAACTCTTGTTGCAAAAGGAAAACCAGACTGTGAATCACAGCAGTTAAGGGGCAAACTGCCTGTGACCATATAATGGAAAACAGGAGAAAACAGATGTGAATGTAAACTGCAAGCCCATGTACTAAGATTTTAACATGACTTATTGTTAAAGGAAACATTTATTTTTAATGCTAGGGAAAGAAAAAAAGATGAAGAAGATAGGGGAGTTAGAACGAAAACAAGACAGAAATCATAAACTAACATAATTTTTTAATCTCCTTAAATCCATCTCTAAAATGTTAAGAGACTTTATAGTACCTTCTTCAGAAATAATTCTCAGAAGATAACCCTCACCCTCTGAAAATAATTTTCATTAAAACTGGTTGACATACAGAAATGTTTTCACATTTTCATTTACTAACCAATTTTATGTATTTCGAAGTGGAGAAATTTTGGCCACTTTACAATTTGAACATAGTCACATCATATAAAACAAATGAATAAACAAAGCTCCTAGGTGATTTTTTTTTCCTTCTGTAGCCCTGGCTGGCCTGTAACTCAGTATATGGATCAAGCTAGCCTCAAACTTGCAGCAATCTCTGGCTCCAGCTTCCCCATGCAGGCATGGTACCTGTGCGTCACAGCACCCACCTACAGGTTCTGTCTTTAAGCTAAGCTATGACAGAGTTCATGAAACACAAAAGCCCAAAACCCTTAACCTCATTACTAAAATTGCTTATTAGCATTTCCCAAGTAAAAGAACTACTGTTGACTCCTATTTTTTTCTTTAAAGTTTAGAAGGCATTCATGCTGTTAAATATGAAAAAGTCCAAGTATAGCATTCCTCATTGCCCCAAAATTTAATATGGGCACAGGTCACATGATAATTTTTCACTGTTAAACAGGAAAGTTCCACCAAGGAAGTGTCTGTATAGTGCGACAAGAAGTGTAGGGTCCCACCTGCTCACCAGGAACTTCCTCATTTAATAGAGTCAAAAGTTGTAAATTCATTTCCTTGTGTCTGGTTCTACAGTTAACAAGATGCAAATTTAATTAACTTTAAAACAAGAAATAAATCTAGTATCTAACATGGGTGTAGCCCAGTATATCAGAGAAAGGGTAAAGATGACTATAAATAAAATGTAAATTAAAATGGCTTTTTTTTTTTTTTTTTTCCCCGAGACAGGGTTTCTCTATGTAGCCCTGGCTGTCCTGGAACTCATTCTGTAGACCAGGCTGGCCTCGAACTCAGAAACCCGCCTGCCTCTGCCTCCCAAGCGCTGGGATTACAGACATGCGCCACCACTGTCCTGGCTAAAATGACATATTTAATACTACAAAATTGTAAGAAATGAGACTGATAAATGTTTCCTAAAAAGTACATGAGTCAAAGGTGAACAGTGACTCATTGCCCTACTAAGAAAATCCTGGGATCACCCATGTCAGGGGCAAACTGCTAATAATACCCCAGGTGACCATGGGAACAATGCTGCAGACCTGACCACAAAAGCAAGGGAGCACTAGTTGTCTCTGATGAGAGATGGTCACAGAAGCACACGACTCCACTGAGGTCAGGACAGAGTGACAGTGCAGGTAGACACACAGCACATGAACGAGGGCATCGCCAGGCCTTCTTGCTTCTGGTCTCTGACTCCTACACTGTCAGACTCTATGAGATAGTGTGCGTAACTTATTTTTTTAAAAAAGATTCAATCAGAAGCCCAAGCAGAGGGTACACAAAAAAAGCCCTATATTAAAAAATTAAATTATAGTTACTAATATTCTTGGCTCAATTCTTACAAAACTACCCACTTTACGGAGGAACTGCAATGAAAAACTAAGTTATTGCTAGTG
>JADRCD010219843.1:0-12075 GCA_019843815.1 Montemys delectorum
TTTTTGACAATTTTATGTTTTTGATCCACTATATTTTGTGCCAGTCTCTGTTGTGAATAAGAAATCACTTCTTTGATCCTTTGTTGGCTCCTGTTTAAGAATAGAGGGTGAGTTTGGAGTGCTGAGCCACACAGATATGGAAAGATTTTAGCAATTGCCTAATCTTTAAATTTTGGTAAACTACTTGGGAGAAATAAAACAAAAATAAAATAAATGAGCCAAATACACCTCCTTTATTTTGGATTAAATTTCAAGCTTTTTAATCATCAAGCAAAGCATATCACAAGCAAGCAACTGAATCCTGTTAGTCTTTACTGTATTCTCACATCTGTGTTGGCTAACATCTGCTCACTCACTTTAATATGAACTTAAATATCAACTAAATAGTAATCAGATATCAAAGTGGTTCCCCAACCTCTTGTCAATTTCATATTATTAACAATTATCATATTTCTCCAAACTTATTTGTTCTGAGTTAGGAGGGGAATGATTGGTCTTTTCTGCTAGGCTGCTGCTGCCATTTGCCTCTGTGATTTGATTCTGTGTGTATAAGGCTGTCATAGCTACAGCCCCAATTGAATCACAGAAACTCCCCAGATTCCTTATTTTACCTAAGTCCTCCAAACCGTAGCCTTTCTTGTTCATACATATTTCATCACCAGCATCTTATTTACCTTGCTTCCCAGAGACTCCTTATTTCAGCCAACATTTATTGAGCACTTACTATGCACGAGGGATGTGTGCTGCAAACTGGTGGCATTCAAAGCCGAGACGAGTATGATCAAGAATTAGAAGAAGCTTCAGTCAGGGAAGGCAAAGGTGGCTGTGTGACAGCACAGCGATTTCTGTAATATGCTTTGATATGGGTGCAGAGAGAGTAGAAAGAGTTGAATGTATCTAGAGCAATGTTGGCACGTTGACATTTGAGACGTTCTAAATCTCCAGCCTGTGAAGCGGAGACACTATTCTGAATTGAGATCTTCCCATTTACATGCGTATTTACATACAGGCAGCCCTGGGTTTTATGTCTCCAGAGTCATAAACCATAAATGGAAATTACTTAGAAAAACAATTGCATCTGTACCAAATACACAGACTTCTTTGTTTTTTTTTTCTTCTTAGTCCCTGAACAATACAGTATAGCAATTACCTATATGCCTTTACATTTTATTAAGAACTATAAATAATCTGGAGGGGTAACTTAAAGATACAGAGGTTATTTAGCATAACAATATTTGCTTCCCAACTGTGTATGGAAGGAATCATTGCTCCTATAGGTAAAATGATCTCAAAGTTTAATTGGTTTTTATAATATGTAGCCTATGGCCAATCCATGATTTGAACACAAATGTCTTTGCAGAATACCCAACAGCACTATTAGAGATGCCAGACTGGCTATGAACTCTCATAAGAGCAGCAGGTGGGGATATTTTCCTTCTTTGGTCCATCTGTCCACTGAGCATACACAACTAAGCTCAATTCTGTTGTGCTACACTGTCTTGAAGAGCCCCACACACAGGTCCAGTGAGAACATAGCTTCTTGGGCCCAGATGTTTCCTGATGCGTCTACACTGGAGAGTATGCCTGATACATTATAAATCATTTAACAGTACATATTTCAAATCTCCAGAGCATGTTGATAATATCTAAGATGTATTTCTATAACCTTTGTAACCTTCACATCATAAACATTTAAAATGGTCGTCTACATTTTTCATAAAGGTATGTTATGACTGAGTATGTGTACATTTTAGTTAGAAGGTATAACCTCTCAAAGCAAGGCAAAGAGTATGCATAACTCATTTTGCCTGTTGATAAATTTTGTCACAAAGTTCCTTACTATGTATTTGAATAAATCCTGGAGCTGTCTGAAGTGCAAGTGAAAGATGGCTTATCCCTCCTGCTTGTTTCTGTGAGTTTGACTTCCCTTCAGAATGAAGAAATCTATGTGCTCCTGAAGAACTGCCTGATTCATTGTCTTCTCTGACAGTTTATGTGGTGTCTGCTGTCTTCCAACTGTCTAAGCATGGGAGGGTCTGGTTATGCGCCTGCTCCCAAGTGGGAAGGCCCCATCACATACCAAAGCTAGAGTAGCTTTTCAGATTTGTGCTCAGACACAAAACAACAATTATAGAATACTTAATAATTCTACTCTGATGTTGTGTGCTCACAAATTTAGTTTATAAAAGACTCATAACTGTCCTCTGGAATCAGAATAAAATTGAATAGTCCATGTATCTGAATGTGGCCATTGATTCATTACATGGTATAAATCATGATTTCTCTGCAGAGGGCAAAATAGTCAGACTGGTAGTAAAAGAAGTCAGATCCATGATAGTAAAATTTAGATAATCTAGTTTCTATTGTGACTCCATGATGAATTGGATGCCAGAAAATGATCAAAAGTATAAAAGTTTGTTAGTGGAAATCAAGAAAAGTACATATTATGAGTGTTTGGTTTTTGATATCCTTGCTCATAGAACTAAATATTAAATGTTTGATATCATTTCTCATAGAACTAAAATATTACCTCTTATGGATGGGCTGTGGGATGCCATGTGTTAGGAAGAACAGACTGGATGAAATATAAGAATTTCAGTGTTGGGTCTTTTTAAACATCCCTTCCTCTAAGTCAGTCGTGGAGTCATATAGAATGTGACAAGCATTCTATTTTGGATGTTGTAGATAAACTGATTGTGTTGCTGAAAAAAATAGATTTTTCTTTACTCTTAATTTTTTTCTTTTTAATTATGCCTGTGTGTTTATCCCAAAGTGGCCCTTATGTAGAAGTATACGCTCTGACTCCCTGAACCATCTCTTCAGAAAAATGTCTTCTCTTCAATGACCCTCAGTCTTGAACTTCCTTCTTGTTGGTTCTCATTTGCTGCAGATTTTGACAGCTAGCATTGTTGTCCTACCCTGAGTACAGCTGGTTATCCAAAGACTGCAATTCCCAGCACTTCCACTTAAGTATAGGCAGGAGACTAGTTCTTGTCAAAGACAGTGAGTTGTGCTGCTGTGGAGCCAAGTGATATCAACAATTCTGAAACTTCCTTTTGCAAGGCAGGAGGAGAGTTTGGGATTAGAGTTGACATTGCCAACTTGACTATCTATACCTTGATTGACAAATGAAGAAAAAATACTAATTTCTAGTCTATGAGCCACTCAATTTGTTTAGGAACTTTGTTCCAGCAATACTATGTATCAAATGTAATCACATGCATCCTGCTAAGAGGGAAAGATACAGAGATTTGAGAGCATGGTTGAGAACCATGAGAGAGAAGCAGGAGGATCACAGCTAGAAAGAGGTTTGACTCACTTGCTTTGTAATATGGAGAAGGGGCCAAGAGCTGAGAATTATGAGGAGGTCAGTTCTAAACACTGGGAAAGGAAATTGTCTCTGAAGTCTCCAAAAGGGCATTGCCATGCTTGATTTTAGCCCCAAAAGATTCACTTACGGATTCTAAAAAAAGACTGTTTTCGTTAAGCCACTGGGTCTGTGGAACTTTGGTTCAGCAGCCACAAGCAACTAGTTACATTCTCCCAACTCCCATGTGCTCTTTTAACTCTTTCCAGTTAGTTTTGTTCCACTGTTGGCATCAAACTCTCAAGGATCTGCCTCCAGTCTCTATGGTATCACTTTATCTGTAATTCCATGCAATAATAACCATATAGCACAGAGTTATTTATGTGTGCCCTGTGTTTTAATGGAGCATGCTATTTCTGAAATCCATCTCTGTGTGCCAGCCACTGCTCTTTGCACAGCTGAGTAGATTTCTGTTTGTATAGCCTAGGCTGTGCCTAGTTCTCTGCCTAGTGGGCTTTCGATCAATCTCAGTTTAGTGCTATTATGACTAAAGGATTTTGAACTCCCATGAAAATATCCTTTTATGGGCACTTGAAACATAAATTCTCTTGGATAGATACCCAGGAGTAAAATCTCCTGATTTTGTAGTAGGTATATGCTAAGTTGTTCTGTTAATTCAGTTTTCAAAGCACCGCCTTACTAGAGAGCCTAGGCTAGCCCTCCGAGGGGCTCTCCTGCTTCACTCTCCAGAGTAGCTGGGATTGTACCTGCACCACCGTATCTGTTCAGCTTTTTAACCCACTGACAAATTGATTTGTAATGTGGTTGAGCAATTTAACCTACTAACAGTGTTTAGGTTTTCTAATTAATTTAGAGACAGGAAAACAGAGAAAAGGGAGGGGCAAGAAAAGGAGCAGGGGAATGTAGAAATTGAAATAAAAGATGATGGTGTTAGAAACAGGGTTTTCTGATTCCAGAATGACCTCTGCAGATTCTTGAAAACTTTGTGAAAACTGTGAAGCTGAGTACGCAAGCCCATTGATGCCATTCAGCCAAAGCATTTGAATTCAGCCTTTAGTAGAGCCAGAGAGTGGTTAACTCCGCTTCATCCTGCTGTATCGTGAATGCAGAATGAAGGAGCTGTGTTATCTAGTTATCTAGTCACAAAGTTGGGTCCCCAGTACTCTGGCCACACAGGAAGAGAGTTGGTGCTTTCCAAAACTCATGTGATGTGGACAGGACCATGTCTTCCTGCTAGAATACCAGGCCTACTACTGAAATGTAGGGATTTAATTCCAGGCTAGCCTTGCATTACTTAATGCTAAACTCACTCATTACAAAGTAATACTCACCTAAGTGAAGGGTTGAACAGCTTCTTGCTTCTGCTCTATGGGGTATATTCCACACATTGAAAGGTATGGAACAGAAAGAGATTAGCTGATTTTTGAAGGGCTACTATAATATATGACTTGTATTAGTTTTTTTTCTGTTTTTTGTTTTTGTGTGTTTGTTTGTTTTTATAACTTGACACAAACCTAGACCAACCTGAGATTAAGGAGCCACAATTGAGAAGTGCCTTCATAATATTGGCCTGCAGGCAAGCCTAGGAGCATTTTACTAGGAGCATTTTACTAATTAGTGGTTGATATGGGAGAGCCCAGACACTTGTGGGCAGCACTACCTCTGAGCAGTGTTTCTGGGGTGTATAAGAAAGCAGGCTAAACAAGCCAGGAAGCAGCATTTCTCCATGGCTTTTGCTTTATTTCCTATCTCCCGGTCCCTGCCACAGTTTCTGTTGAAGATGGACTAAGACCTGGGAGTGATAAGAAGAAAATAAACCCTTTCTGCTCTAAACTGGTTTTGCTTATCATGTTTTATTTCAGCAAAAACCCTCCAACTAAGACTGAACTGTTAAGATAGAGAAAGGCATGGCTAAAGTTGCCTCCACCTTGGTGGAGAAATATGATATTGTATGTATGCTTTTAAAAATTTGGTTTTTTTTTACAAAGAGGAGAGTAGAAGAAAATAATATTTCCAAGAATCCAGGTTTCTATTGGATACTACTCTTTCTGCATCTCTGGATAATTGCTCCCATCTGGTGAGGGTAATAAGCTATATAGTGCTGGCCTATGGTCTTCATCTCTTGCCTTGACTCTTCTTTCTTTATTCAAGCCTGTGATTTCTGCTCTCTACCTCATGCCTCAACTTGAGGTTTGGGGAATGTAAGCATTACTGTCTCAAGTATCTCTTTTCTCCCTTTTTTCTTCCTCCTTTGCTTTATTAGGGAGGCCTTGCTGCCAAATACAAAACTGCTGGTGTCGGTTTGTTATCCACTCCCCTTCTTCATAGCCATAGTCAATCAAGTGCCAATCCAGATAGCCTAGCTTCCACTGTATCTTAGAAGTCTCCCACGTCTCTCTCTCTGTGTCTTTCACTTCAGACCCCTGTAGTCCATTGTCTGGATCTTTCTACACATTCTTTCGACAAATCTTCCCAAACTCTGAACTTCCATCTGTGTATAGGAAGTATAGACCTTCTATGGTGCTTGGTTCTGAAAGCTGGGGATTGGTTCTGTGGTAGTACTGACTCAGCATGCAAAGGTCCTTAAACTTATTTTGCTGGACTTCAAACAGCAAAAACATGTCCACAGCTTCCCTGGCTTTCTTCAGGACCCCCAGGTTAATGGTTAAGCCTACATATGCATTTATTGCATGATCTATCTGTGAAACTCTAATCTGAAAAGAATAAACATCGGAATAAAAACAAATCACATCAAAATAAAAATGACGCTCCAGAACCATTCTTAGACTAAGATCTCAACCAGAGTTTTCACTGTACGTATGTCCCTCAACAGAAGAATGGATACAGAAAATGTGGTACATCTACACAATGGAGTACTACTCAGCTATTAAAAACAATGAATTTATGAAATTCTTAGGGAAATGGATGTATCTGGAGAGTATCATCCTGAGTGAGGTAACCCAATCACAAAAGAACACACATGGTATGCATTCTCTGATAAGTGGTTATTAGCCCAGAAGTTTGGAATACAGGAAGAATGACACACAAACCACAAGAAACCTAAGAAAAAGGAAGACCAAAAGGTGGACATTTCATTCCTTCTTAAAAAGGGGAATCAAATACCCACAGAAGGAGTGGCAGAGATTAACTATGGAGCAGAAACTGAAGAAGGGACAAGCATATAGCTATCTCCTGAGAGGCTCTGACAATACCTGACTAATACAGATGTAGAGGCTCACAGCCATTCATTGAACTGAGTACACGGTCCCCAATGAAGGAGTTAGAGAAAGGTTCTATGGAGCTGAAGGGTTTGCAGCCCCTTAGGATGAATGACAATTACTAACTAGTACCCTCAGATCTCCCAGGGACCCAATCACCAATCAAGGACTATACAGGATGGGACTGAATGTTCTGGCAGCATGTATATAGTAGAGGATTGCAAATTCGATCATCAATAGGAGTAAAGGACCTCGGCCTTGTGAAGGTTTTGTGCCCCAGTGTAGGGGAATGCTAGGGCCAATAAGTGGGAGAGGGTGGGGTGGCAGGCATGGGGAGGGGGGAGGCAAAAGGGGTTTGTTCTTGTTGTTTTTGTTTGTTTGTTTGTTTTTTGGAGGGGAACCTGGGAAAGGAAAAATTTACATGTAAATAAAGAAAATATCTAATTAAAAAAAAAAGAAAAATAAACCAAGAAAAAAAAACAAAAACAAAAACAAAACAAAAAATAAATAAATAAAAGAAACAGCTGTACTTCAACCTATGCTGAAGTCAGAGAGATATCTATAGTCCAGAGTCCCTTTATGATATATCAAGGAAGAATAAAACATTCTAATGCAAGAAGCAGGGCAGGGAAAGCACATAAAAACTAAAGTAAAAATTGAAAAGCATAATGAATTAGTAAAAGTGAACATAGAAGGTAATGTTTAGGAAATACAAGGTTAATAAATAATTGAAAAATTAATAAATGTGTTCAACTGCCTTGAAGGTTTACTCAAGGGAAAACATGAGAAAACAAAAGTATATTATAGCAATGTTACAACAGAATCACGTGTGAGAAATGCATCAACGCCTTTGTAAGAAGATAATCAATGAATCTTTTATTAGCAAGAGCAATTTTGGTAGAAGGAAAAAATTTACAGGAAAAAAAGTAAATCAAACTATGTCAACAAGAGGAACATAAAGGACACAGACACCAAAGGGCTGGGGAGTTCACGATAAGTGACTCAAAAATATTACAATTCATGGAACTTTATGAACTATATTAAATCCTTTCTCCATAAAAACAAAAATATTAAGCTGGGCATGGTGGCACACGCCTTTAATCCCAGCACTTGGGAGGCAGAGGCAGGGAGATTTTGAAGCCAGCCTGGTCTACAGAGTGAGTTCCAGGACAGCTAGGGCTACACAGAGAAACCCTGACTTGAAAACCCCCTCCCCACCAAAAAAGTCTTGATACGTTCATTCAGAAAATAATGGCCTGATTCTCAGCTCAAGATGTACAGTAAACAAGGCTTGTTACTCAAATCAGATGACAAACACAAATACCAATTGTCTAACATGCATCAAAATTCTGAAATTTAGTGTACTGATATAGTGGCTAGAGAATTCAATCCAATCATTAAATTCAACACAGTAACAGATTAAAAACAAATAATATGAAAACTCTCTTAAAATAATGTCCTTCAGTAAAATTTGGCTACTTCTAATAAAAAACAAAAAGAAAATACTTCCTCATTGTTAGGACTATTATCTTAAACTAACAGATATCATATTTTGTAGTGAAACTCTAGAGGTATTCATTTTTTAAACTGTAAAGGCAGTGAGAATGCCATGCTTTAATATGAACTGTGGAAGTTTTACTCTAATACTTGAAACTATAAAAAACAGATTTGATAGGCTGGAGAGATGGCCCAGAAGTTAAGAGCACTGGCTACTTCTGAAGATGGGTTCAGTTTTTACCAGCCTTGTGGTAGTTCACAACCATCTGTACATTCAATTGCAGGGAATCTGATGCCTTCTTCTGGCATACATGTGGTACACAGACATAGATGTAAACAAAACACTCATACACATAAGCTTTCTTCAAATTGTTTTTAGTATTTTTATATTGGAGAAGGGAAATGGATTCCTATGTGAATTACATGAACACCGTGATTGACAATCTGAAAACAAACAAACTAACCAAGAAAACCAACTGAAAAGCCATCAGAAATAACAAAATAACGTGTTATATAAATCTAAACAAATAGTCCTACCGACCCTCGGCTGTTACCACTAATCAGCAAACATCTTTTGGAAATCAGAGTTCCCATGATGGGCAAACAGCTGTCCTGTTCAATTCATTGGAAATATTACACAGGAATGTGAGTTTGAACTGGGAGTAGCAAGGCACAGATTTAAATTGTCAGAGACAATCATCAAATTCAAATGATGGCAAATTTATCACATATCAATGAGTCCCACGGGCAGGAGACTCACCTCAAAGCTGAACAGTTCTCAACACAGAAATACAAGGAAAATAAAAACATCGATAGTTCAATGAGTAAAGGAGAGCAGCCCAGGATCTCAAAGAAAACTGGGCAGAAATCATGGAGGAAATGAGCAGCTTAAATGGTGAAACAGAAAAAAAAAATAGTTGGCAGCCTCAGAAGCAGATTAGGTCAAGCAGAAAAATAAAGTAGAACCCAAAGACAGGTAGTTGAAGTGTTATTGTCAGAAAGAACAGAAAGATAAACAAGAAAGCATGAAGAAAAAATGAAAGACCTTTGGTATACCCTTAAAAAAATAAAATATTCGGTTCTTCATAGGCATACCTGAGCATAAAGCTATAAATTGGGGACATAGAAAATATCTTTGATAAAACTATAAATGAAAAGTTCCAAAATCTTAGAGAAAACATGGATATTCAGGTATAATAAGTATTTAGAACCTCAAAAACAAACACATGACTAAAAATACTTTGCCATGGCCTGCCTGTCAGGTGGTGCAGGCAGGCAGAAGACACCCAGAGGGCAGCTCAATACCACAAGGCCTTGTGGTTCATGGGCATCACTACAATGTACAGATATGTGGTGGAGAGATGGGAGAGAAAGAGAAGCAGAACTGTGTGAATTATGAAGAGAGACAGAACTGGAGACTCGAGGGTGTTGAGGAGCAGCCTGATGTGAATAGCCTGAGCTGCCATCAGATGCTGTGGTAAAGTCTAGGCCTGTGCTGTCACCAAGGGTCAGGCTCCTGCCAGCTATAGCGCTTGGGTGAGCAAGTCTGGGGTATGAGGTGGGGTGCTTCTGGAAAGCTGTCTTGCCCTTTAGAAGATGAGTACCTGAGAGCCCTGGGCAAAGGAAGACTAAGTAAACCTAGAGAGCTGGTCTTGGTGGTGCTGGCACAGGAAAGCTGGAAGGGTGACCAACTCTGCTGCCACCCAAGCCCAGATCAGGGCTTTGAGTTGGCCCACTCCAACATCTACCCCATCTATGAACTGCTGGAACACAGAGAAGGGCCTGGCCCTAAATAATGAAAGCTGTAGACACAGAGCAAGAACAGAATATCTGAGAGGAGTCTAGGTGAGGATTCAATATTGATAGTAAAGCAGAAGCTAGAGGCCACAAAACAGACCAGTATTTTCTAATGAGAGAGAGAGAGCAAGAAAGAAATGTGGATTTAGTGGGTGAGAGGATCTAAGAGGCTGGAGGAAGGAAAACTATAATCAAAATGTGTAATAACTAATTTATTTTAAATAAAGGGAGCTAATAATGTGAATAAATTCCCATAGAAAATAGATATCTGATGAGAAGAAAAAATATTGCCAATACAATAAATAGTCAAATTTACAAGATGATGAATAATGAGTAAGAAATGAATAATATAAATTCAAAGCTATTTGACAAAAGTTAAATTGAAATATAATAATGTATAAGCCTTAACTGTTGGAACAGCACCTAAGTTTTTTTGTTTAAGAAACAAACTACCTGATTTAAAAGAGATTTAGGGCCCAGAGTATCACTGAGTGATTTTCATACCATGAACAACTTTACAAAAATAGAAAAAAAAAATCCTGAAATTCACTTGAGAGCACAAAATGTTGCAGAGGAAACCTACTCAAAAAGCAATACCAGAGGTGTCATATCGGAGCTACTGTAACAAAGAGCATGTTACTGGTATGAAGCAGATTGAACAGTGATGCTCAAGTGGACTCATGAGTACCTTCAACTGGCTCTTAGGGAGATGTTCAAGCTTACATTTAGTAAAGGAAGGGTTCTTCTGGAACTGCACATGGGAAGACTGGGTTTCTCCATGTAGGAGACTGAAACTAGACTGTTCTCTCACACTATAGAAAGGGTGGAAGCAGACTTTAAGATCTAAAGCTGAAGTTGAAACATAGGAATAAAGCCAAGGAAAGATGGTAGTATATTGGCCCAGGCAGACTTGCTAGATAAAACTGCAAAAGTAGAAAAGACACTAACCAGCAACTGGAATTACACCCAAAGGTCTTGCACAGCACAGTGGATAAAGTGGGGGATGCTCTACAAAATGAAGAAGTCATTCCTATCTATTTGTCTCCTAGACTGCATAAAGAACTCAAAACACTTGAGATAATAGTAGTTTAAAGGTTGGGAAAAGCTGAACAGACACCAAGGAAGATGTACAAGTGGTCAATTACTTTATGAAAAATGCTCAGGTAGACTGCAAATGAAATCTCTAAGATTTTATTTTATCTGCATTAAAATGGAGATTGCAAAAATGTATAGTGATGATTTTGAAAAAGGGAAAGAAAACCTTATGTATAATAGAGTATGTTAAGAATTTAATGCAGCCATTGTGCAATATAGTACAGAAATTCCTCCGAACACTGAAGATAGAACTTACATATTCAGTTACTCCATTCCTGGCTTTTTTTACTAGGCAATGGGATCAACATATAAAAGTGATAAGTGCATACTTACAATGACATTCTCAATAGTCAAAAGGTGGTGTCCACCCTGGTGCTAGACAGTAGATAAGAGATATGATGTGCAAATAACAGGATTATTCAGTCACAACAAGATTCTGTTACTTGCAGGAAAGTGTATGGAAATGGAGGACAAGCTAAGTATATATGGAAAGAAGGACCTGAGATTGGAAGAGGTGCCATGACGGACTGGAAACAGGACCAAAAGGAAGTAGGGAGAAGGTGGAAATGTGGATAAACATGATCAATGTGTGATATCTTCATGTATAAAGATGCCAAGGTGAATCTCATCTCTACAGTTTTCATAATGAACTATAAAATGTGACAAACAAAAATAGGAGATGTTTTTAAGGAGGCTATAGCACTTTACAGTTTTAGAAGAGTAACTATGTAACTGTTTTTAAGTGTTGACTGAAATAATCCGTGATAAAGTATAACAGCATCCAGAATTAGGAAGAGGTCAAGACTTAATTAGCATGTCAGTGGAGTGACTGGCATGGGACCAGAGGCAGTTCATTCATAAGAGTAGTGGGAAGTCATTGTGCAAGCAGAGATGGAAGCGATAGGTGTGACAATTGGAATTTGTAGAAATTCTCTCTGTAATGTCATTTCTTTATAATTTTGTCCTTTTAAAACATATGTATATGGTGATTTTTAAATAAATTATCAATTATTTGAGAATTTCACACAATGTATTTTAATCATATTTACTTCCAATCTCTCTCCTTAACTTCTCCCAGACTCACCCCCACACCACAACTTTATGTCTTTTTTAATTTTTAGTTTAATAGCCCATTGACTA
>JADRCD010219843.1:18570-33444 GCA_019843815.1 Montemys delectorum
ACACACACACACACACACACACACACACACACACACACACCATATAGAAAAAACATAACATTCATATAGTATTTGTCTTTCTAGGAAGGTAATTTCACTTAATATTATGGCCTATATCACTTCTATGTACTTGCCCTATAAATGACAGAATTTTGTCTTCATAGATGAATAGCATTTTTATGTGTATGTGTCACATTTTCTTTAGCCAGTCATCTCTTGATAGGCACCAAACTGATTCCATAACTTGGTTATTGTGAATGATGCTGCAAATATAGAAAGCTGTAGCCCTTTATTACTTAGAACATCTCTCCTTTTGAAGTCCAAATATAAGTAGTTCTTTTCAACCTACAAAGCATTCCTCATTTTCTGTTTGTATACATGCAACCTGGGTAAGCCCTTAGGAGCATATCATAAGATTGATCAAAACCCATTACTTGTGATAGGTTCACTCTTGATCCACTGATCAAGGCTTGACCCTCCCTTGGAGCAGTAGTTGCTACTTTAACACTTGTTGATATATTTGCTGAACTAGTCTAGACAGCTTATTTGACGTCACGGTTCTACCCCAGTATGAGCATCACTATTGGATGAGACACATCTTTCAGTCATCCAATTAATGAACCTTCCATACACATTACAATTCACTCATAGAACATCCTGCATCTGCACCACTCTGTAGCTCTTACCATAAAGAGAGAATATATGTTAGAAAACTTTATGTGACTTGTTCAGATATTTTTACAGACTCTCATTAGGAAGTGAACATTTTCTTTGTTGATAGAACTACTTCAAGATGAAACTTTGAAATATATCAGCAAGGTATATTCTTAATAGAGTTTAGCTAAAATATATTTCTTTACCTGTGTCAAAATCAGCCCAAATGGCAGAAGCTATTCAGAATTCTGTACCACAAGAAAGAGGGCTTGATCCAAAGTCTTGGCCAAAAATTACCATTTGTTTTTTTTTTCAAAGTTATCAGCTTGTTTTAAAGATCTTAGCTGTCTTCTTCTGAAATTCAGTAGCATGTAGAAGACTTCTAGAGCATTGAGCTCTGTTATATTCAGTGCTTCATGGATATTAGAACAAGCTATATATATATATATATATATATGTATATATATATATATTATCTTAAAAGTACTTTCTTGTCTAAAGTTGATACTTAGGGCCTATGACATTACTTTCCTCCTGGAGTTGAGTAAATAGAGTTCCTTGATTGCAGGACTTTACCAAGACTCTTCATTGTTCTTTATTTCCCTCAGTGTGCTGGCTTCTGATTGATTCCCCTGAATGATTCCACCAAGTTGTTTGCTTGTTAGATATTTACTTTAATGATACAACAAAGGAGTCAAAAAGACTTCATGAGACAATGATTGAAGGACAACAGCACTAGGCTTAAAGATGATCTAGCTCTTTAGCCCTTCCTGAATGGTATCACTTCTCAAACATGGTACAGCACTCTAAAGGGGAAGAGGGCTTGAAGGTGACTATACCAACAGAAAGTGGCCAGAATGTGTATTAAAATGAGATGTGCAACCCCTGCAACATCCAGCAAGCAAACAACACCATACCTCTGTTGAAATTGGCCCAGGTGATCAATAATTGCCAGCTTTTTTTAATTGGATATTTTCTTTATTTACATTTCAAATGTTACCCCTTTTCTGGGTTTCCCTCTCTCCCAGAAACACCCTGTCACACCTTCCCTCCCCCTGCTTCTATGAGGGTATTCCTCCACCCACCCACCCACTGCCACTTCCCCACCCTTGATTCCTTCATACTGGGGCATCTATGGAGCCTTTATAGGACCAAGGACCTCTCCTCCCATTGATGCATGGCAAGGCCATCCTCTGCTTCACATGCAGCTGGAGCCATGTGTACTCCTTTGTTGATGACTTAGTCCCTGGGAGTTCTGGGGGCCTATTTTTAACTCTGATTGAAACTCAGAATCCAGCAAAGAAAGGAAAATATGTTCCTGAAATCAATTACATAAGCTTTCCACTATTATTGGCCACCTCCAGCATCCCTACACCTACCACATCCAACTTGAGCATTTCTGAAGCTTGACCTTGACCTTTTTAAACTATAAAAATTCCTCCCATATACCTGCTGAATGCCTTGAATTTTTGCCAAATGTAACTGCTGGTAGCTATTTCTTGCCATAGAATGCTCTGAATTCTCATCTGTTCTTATTTGGGTGTCCTATATAAATTCTATATCTTGTAGCCATAATTATATATTTGAATCAAATATAGTGTCTTAGGGCAGTGTTTGGAAAACATTAGTGTATCTTAGAAAGACCTATAAGACTTGTTTAAACAATTTTTTTTGGCTTTACTTCAGAATTTGTAGTTCCCTGAGTCTTCGGTGAGACCAAAGTATCTGCACTGCTAACAAATTTTTAGATTATGCTAATGTTGTCGGTCATATGACAATTGGAGAAATATTTCTTTAAGCCAGCAATATGATTTAGTGACAAGTATAATAATACCTTGATTTATATAGTGTGCTTGCTCAGAATGGGGCAGTTGAATAAAATCTATGAGCCCAAAAGTCATATTTTAAGAATGACCTTCTTTGGAAACAGACACCTTGAGTTGGAGTTATGAGGTTATAAGAGGAAGAGAAATGAGTTTGGTCAGAGTTGGAAGAAAATGTCTTCAGCCTGCTCATAATTATGATTTGTTTTGTCCTTCTGAGGTAATTAGCCATACTTCAGCAAAGACAAGTAGAACACTCTGTACTTACTCATGCATGAGAGATCCATAACAATACAGCTTCCCACTGCGTAAAAGGTGAGAAGATCATGGGGTTAAATTAGTTATGATTGTCATTTAGAAGACAAGACTTGGAACTTAGCCTTAACATCTGCAGAGTAATTGACTACTTCCTTTGTAGAATCCACTCTGACAGCTGAGTTGAAATAGTGATGCAGAATATTTAGAGATAGAAAAAGTTAAAGATTGAATCCTTACTCATGCATTAAAGAGGATGCAAAGCTAAAAGTAACATTAAGAGTCAAAAAACAAATATCACAGGTTCTCTCTTATCTGTAGGTCCTAGATTTTATGCAGATACATAAAGTCATAGTATGTGTATATATGCATATGTGTGTGCGTATGTTCACATATGTGTATGGTTATAGAAAAAAAAAGACCAAAGGAAACAATAGACTAGTAGGGGAAAAGGGAAAGACTGTAAAAAAAATGATATTGGAGTGAATATGGTAGAAGTACATGATGTACTTGAAAGAAATTATCTTTAGATTATCTATCAATATGTATGAGAAATGTGCGCTGATAAAACATTTTTCCAGAATCCAGTGGACTAGTATGGAGCACTGCTATGGAACACACATGCTGTGGTGCATGTGAAGCTTGAGGCCGATGATCATAGTCCTCCTACCTTATTAAGCAATACATTATTTCAAACTGGCATCATTTCTTTTCTAGGTCCCCACTCCTGTGTTCCTAAAACCATCAGCTGCTCCAATAGTCAGTGGATGCTTCCGGCTTTTCATTTTATCTTCAATTCTTATTTGGACTTTTTTTTTTAGTTTGAAAATAGACATGTGATAAATTTCAGCATAAATGGAACAATTACATGTTTCTGTGTAATGTGTCTTTCTCAGTTAAGATTTTCTTTCTATAAAAGGAATAGTTAAGCACTTCCTTTTTTTAATGTTCTACACTTAGAGCAGTGCTCAGGGAAAACAGTGTTTAAGGTAGCCTGTTTAGGGGCCAGGCGATGACATAGTGGTTAAGAGACCCTACTAAAAAGCCCATGGATTAATCCCAGGACCACCATAGTGGAAGGTGAGAACCAACTCTGCACATGCACGTGCAAACATATATGTGGACACACACATGCCCACACACACATGAAAACTAATAAAGGAGTGAATATGTAAGTATAAAAAATTTTAGTTTTTAATTTTCAAATATATATACTTGAGGACAATTGTATTTCTTACACTAAATATATGAGTCATTGTATTTTATAAAACATATACATAAAATGAATGTTAAGTTGGAGCTTTGCATTTGTTTATACTTTATTAGTGACTCAGAATCAAAATAAAATAAAAGGCACAGAAATGATGAATGGAGAAATATTAAAAACATGTTACATTGGCAGTTTGAGAAATTAGAGAAAATAAAAAGGGCTAGAGATAAACATACAGGGCAGCAAGAGCAGGACAGAAGTAGATCTGAGGTCATTGTTTAAAGAATGGCTTGTTTGGCTAAGTGACAGATTATATTCAAGGTTATGCTACTTGGTGGTCAAAAATGACCTCTTAATAATTTTCTCGTGAGTGACATCTTGGATAATTATGAACAAAGCTGACTGTAGTTTCCAGTGCGACAGTGGGTCTATTTGATGATGGAGATCCCAGTGGCATCAGATAGCTTTTTTCTCTGCTGGAGCCTAATTTCCCAGACCCACTTTATTGCTTATGATAATGTAGCTGTCCTTTGTGGCTTCTTTCAGGCCAAAGGGCATCACAGCGCTTTGTTTAGGAGTAAGTTTCTCTCTGAATAAAATCTGATGGGGCCATTGCCCAGGAGTAATAATTGAGCTATTCTATCACAGACAAGCAATGCTCACAATGGTAGAAACATTCACTAGCTTTTAAATATGGCAACCTACAAAGCCAGAAGTAAGAAAAGACATAGTTTGTGGTTTTAGCACTCTTTTTTCCTGATAATTTAAATGGAAGGAGGAATTAGCCATATGTGATTTGTTTAACTTTCTTTTTGTTGTTATTTAGTTTCTTTAATGGAACTTCAAATCTTTTCAGTGTATATGTTCATTATACATTGTATTTTGTGGCATGGAGACATTTCTTACAGGCATATATTGTAAATTAAATATATCTCTACCCATATCTCCTCCTCTTGAAAAGTTTAGTCTTCCAACGGTTTCTTCTGTTTCATTAGACAGATTCACTTCGACTTTTATGTTATATAGAAATCATTATTTTATGTGTTTATATAAAATCTAGGAACCACAATGAAAAACATAAGAGATTTATCTTTTGGAGACTGGCTTAACTCCTTCTATGTTAGCAGAGCTGTATCCATGTTTTCTGTAAATGATATAATCTTATCTTTCTGGCTGTAACAGGTCTATGTGCCACATTCTCTTGTATTCTTTGCTTGCTGAACCTGATCATTATTTAGTTATCACAAATAGTGCTGTGCCGATATGAATTGATATGTAAATGTCTTTGTGATATAATGCCTTGAAGTCCTTTTGAGAAGTAACTAGAAGTGGCATAGTTGGTTAATACGGTAGGTGTAGCTTTAGTTTTTTGAGGACCATCTATACTGACTTCTGCAGGGAGAAACTAGGATCTCATTAGAAAAAAACTTTCCCTTTGTCCACATCCTTGCTTCTTAATGGCTGACATTCTGACTGGGGTAAGATGGAATCTCAAGATAAGTTTTAGTCCTCCATTTTTCTGATAGCTAATGAGGCTGAGCCTTCTTTTTAAAGATTTATAATTATCTATCTATCTATCTATCTATCTATCTATCTATCTATCTACTGACCTACTACCTATCTATTTGTGTGTATGTATGTGTATGTGCTGCAGATATATGCACCTATCTGAGCATAAAAAGGCCAGGTATCTTCCTCTCTCACTTCTTTTTTTTATGAATTATTGTCTCTGTGTTTTAGATGTTTTCATTTAAAATTTTTTACAAACAATTTATTTTCCTCATATCTTTTCCCCTCTTCCAACTCCTTCCAGATCTTCCCTACCTACCTATTCTTTCAATTGTCAAATTTTCTTTCTTTTTCTTTGAAAACAAAACAAAACAAATTACTACAACAACAACAATAACAAAACCCTCAAAACCAAAGGTTCAAAAAATAGCAAAACAAAACAGACAAAAAATAAAACAAAAACACTCTAAAGTCTATTTTCTATTGGTCAACTATTCCTGGGCATGGAGCCTGCCTCAGAATTGCTTGAAAACCAGTATCAACTATCCTCTTGAGATAGGGGCTCTATCTGAATGGTGGACTTAACTTTTATCAGCTGGGCTGGAATCCAGAAATCACCAGCAATTCTCTTGTCTCTTCCTTCTTCAGAGCTTGGAGATATAGGTATGTGTGCGATGCTCAGCTTATTGCATGGGTGCTAGAATCAGAACTCTGGTCTTTATGACTGGCAATTAGCAGTTTTAAACTGCTGAAACATTTCTCTAACTTTAGACTATACCTTTTCATGTGTCTGATGACCATTTGTGTGTGGAAGTTCTGAGTGAATGTGTAAAGAACAGATGAAGTCATTGGTGAATATATATTTTCCACATTATTTTTCTGAGCAACTACGCTTCTATAGAAGTGTTGTCTGTGCCTGCATCTTGACATGGTTTTCCTCTAAGAGTTTTGGGCTTTACATCATCATGGTCTTCATCAGTTGATGTTATTTCTGTAATAGAGACCAGATAGTGATGCTGTTTGACACTGCTATGTTTTTGGCTTTCTAGCCTGCTCAGAACAATTTGGTGAAGTCTTTCATTTCTCCAATGTGTATTTTTGACTTTCACATGTAGGAGTCAGTAGCTGAGAGATTTATGTCTAGGTTCCCTATTCTATTCCACTCTTCTCCGTACCTGGTTTTATGCCAACAGAACTTCGGTTATTTGTGTTGTTCCGTAGCATGACTTAACCAGGTAGGGGGATGGTTGAAAAATTATTCTTTTGACTCAGATTAACCTTTAGGATTCAGGATAATTTGTATTTCCATGGGAATTTCAGTATAGTTTTCCTATTTTTGTGAAGAATTAAATTGGAATTTTAATAGGGATTTTATTGAATCTTTAGATTTTTTTGGCAGTATGGATATTTTTTAAAATATTAAATTTATAATCCAATTAAGCGTGGGAAGACTTTCATTCTTCTAGCTTCTTGTTCTTCAATTCTTATTTCAGTATTTTCAAGTTTTCAGTGTAGTGATCTTTAACTTTCTTGATTAGGTGTATTCTAAGATATTTGGTTTGGATGACTATGGCTAAAATTATTTCTTTAATGGCTGCTAATTGTATATAAGAAAGTTTCTGAATTCTTGATGATAATTTTGTGCCTTGCAAGTTTTTCTTTTTGAAACTTTTATCTGGTCTAATAATTTTCAAATGACATCTTTAAGGTCTCATATAGAATTATCATCAGCAAATAAGCATACTCTGGCTTCTTCTTTTCTTATTAGTCCCTTCATTTCCTCCTCATGTTTTATTGCACCATCTAAGACTTCAAGCATTACACTCAAGAAGAGTTGGAAAGGTGGACACCCTTGTTACTTTCTTGATTTCGGTGGAAACACAGTGAGGTTTTTCCCCATTTAATATAATGCTGGCTATATTGCTGCTGCTTCAAGTATACTGAAAAAGTATCAGACTGCTGTCAAATATTTACTATATTAAAATGTCTTAGTGTAAACCTGAACTAGCTTTTCGAGAAAAGCAAATTAGAGATTCAATAGGGCTAGTTGACAATGTACACAGAACAACAGAACCAAGTGAAGGACAGCAAACACTAGAGAAATGTTTAAATATTGACTAAGGCCTTAGTTTATGTTAGGAACTTATGTACCAAAGCTACTGTATATCAGACATCAGAGGGTACATATGGTTCCTGTTTAATTGCAAGTTCTGAATCAGTAGGTCTCTAAGATGGGTGAGCACATGCTCTGTATAGTGTGGGGTTGAGGCCTCAACATGGTAACTGAAAGTAAAAAGGGAAACGTAAAGTTTGTATAAATTGTGAAGCATTCTGAAGATGATATTGAAAAGACAGATTTAAACATACCCGAGGTAAAAGATCTGGTAGATGCAGACAAACTCCATGACATAAATTGCAATGTTAGGAAAAATCATAAGAGGAAGAGACAACAGGATCAGAAGAGAAATGATTGTCTGAGGTCAGGATATTGACAGACTTTGAGACATAAAATCCTTTTGAGACAATGGAGACAGTCAGTGAAAGTTTCAAACTCAGAGACAAACTCATGAGGAAAACACTGTCATTACAAAAGTAAAGCGAATTGATGGTTGTAACAAATGACACACAGGTACAAATGCTGACCTCTCACTTCCAGAGACACCTTGATATCATTAGCAAGCCTAGCAGAAAGTTAAGGAATATGGAACACTCAGCTATGAGATACTAACTAAGCATATATTAAAAGAATCCAGAGAAGTTTGGGGGAGTTAAATGCTAATTTTCGAGAGGAGATTATTATGAGTTCAGAGTGAAAGAATAATGGAAATGAGGACTTAGATTCTAAAATGGATTGGGAACTTCTAAAGCACTGTATCAACATTGGAGTGCAGAGAGTAAACAGGCTTCGGCTGAGGTCTTATTTATAAAACATCAGCTGCGTGTGTCATTCAACTTCTTACATGGTTACAGTCCAACACACTGATGCAGTGTGGTTCACATGGCTCCACTGATTGCAGCAGCGCAGGTCCAGCACTCTTCCTCATTGGGCTCTATGTGTTGTATATTTCGAATTAAAGATGTCATAGCTAATTTATCTTGGATAGGATACTAATTGTGTCATGTCTACAAAGACTGTTTGGATGGTAGTGGCTTCAGCACTTAGGATATACTTTTTATCCATGCACTCAACATTACAGTATTTATTGTGGCAGGAAAATTTTGTGGGCTCTCAGGACATATCCCCTTCCGGCCTCCATAGTATCATAACATTCATTTCTCAGTTATATAAATTCCCAGCTTCCTTCACACTTAGTTTTGGTGAAAGAATGAAAAAGAATGCACCATCAGGAAAATGGGGTGTGGAGGTTAGTGAGACCAATGTGTATAAAAACATCCTTATGTCAAATTTCATGTACAATGAATATATATATATATATATATATATTGATCTGTATATATACATATATATCTATACATATCAATATATATGAAACTGAAAGCTAAGTAAAAGATTGCCTACTCATTAAAACAATGAGTAATGGAAACTCCTCAAAGAGGATTAAGGTTGTGTTCTCCCACTATCATTTCTTTCTATGACAAATTTTGAACAGGGGAAAAATAGTAAACCACCTCACACTGTATAACAAGAGAGTTATACAGTGTGAACAGAGCAAAATAAGTCATCTGAGCCTGGGTCTTCCATGTTCCTAATGCCAAGCGTCTGAACCTCAGAATTTTCATGATGAAGAATGCTTTTATTGGGTATGTAGGATTTTATTGCAGTAGCCAAAAAATATTTCATATCATTCAGGCTAGTTAGTAAAGAAGCCTGATGGTTTGCTCGCCTTCCCAAGCACCCGCTCTCTCACCTTTCTGTGGTCAGGTTAACTACTTAGAACAACCCTCTACCTTTGCCTCTCCCCTTAAGGCTCTCCACCCCTGTCCCTTTATGTATCTCTCTCTGATAGAGGAAACATTTTTTTCTGGAAAGCTGATACTTTCTCATAAGCTCTTAATTGTCTTTCTATTCCTGACCCTTCAATGACATAATCAATTTCCACCTTCACCTTTTGTCCTTTTCTTCAAATATGCAAATTTTGTAAGCAGTGAAATGTAATTCTTCAGTTAGCCCAGTATATTTTGATATTATCTTCTTTAATTCGAAATGTCTTAATGGTAGAGATATGTATACTACTCTTTTCATTTACTTTTTGAAATACCCCACAAAACAACTTCCTATTTAATTACAAAAACTGACATTTTTATGGTCATTGATGTACCCTGGTGGTAAATGTGTTTGTCATCAAGCCTGACAGACTAAGTTTGATCCCAGGACCTACATGGTAGAAAAAGAGAATCGATTCCCACAAGTTTTCCTCTGACCTTCACACATGTGCCACAGCACTTGTGTGTGTGTATTTGTGTGTATACAATAACTTAATTTTAAATAAAAACTAATTATGAAATTGATGTTTTAAGATTGTGTAATACTTAAGGTTCCTCAGAAAAGTAGCTGGTTTCCACTCTCTGCAATGCTGGAGATCCAGGAATATTTATAGTAGCAATGTTGTATGAAGGCCAGAGAACCTGGCAAGGCAACCTCACATACAGCAGTCCGAGGGTGGCAGAAAATGACCTGGCATACTACAGCTACAACTGTGATGCGGAGAGAATGAGGCAGGAGTAAAATTCTTTCTCTATTTTGACTTATTCAGAGTTGAGAGTAGATGGTGACCAACTATGAAACAGAGGTCAGGCTACATTGCTGAGCAGACATTCAAGTGCCATCTCTCCCACAAACATTCTCAGGCACATTCAGAAAGGATGTTTAATCTAGATATTAATGGTCCTCTGACATTGATGCATATAGTTAACTGGTATAATCATCTTCTTATGTTTCCTTATTTATTTAAAAAGAATCAATTAAAATACCTAATATAAACATCTAATACATAAAGTCCCTTAAATGTAATTTTGGACACAGAAATACATGTGTACATGTGGGCATATATATACAGCGAAGTGGAAACTTATGGTTTCTTTGGAGAGTCAGATGTATTGGATGGTGTTTCGTTTGGGCAAACACCTGAAGGAGTGCTTTCCTGAAGTGGCCACAGGTGAAAGGTTAAGGCAGACTCATGAAGAAATGTTTCACTGAAGCAGACACAAGTGAAAGAAGGTTCTGCTAAAGCAAGGATGTGAAAAGGCACGTGGTGAGGGAACCCATGGAGGGAGTATAAATAGAACTCCAAGGACAGTGATGGAGACTGGACTAGGCTTGCTTACAGAGCTAGCTGTGCAATGTTTGTTTTTCTCTCCTCTTTGCTTTGCTGAGAGAGACACAGCTGAGAACTTCTCCTGACATCCCTTCTGGTCCCTCCTGCTGATTTGTGCAAAGGCTGAGGCCTGGCTGTCTCTGCTAGGTCATGTCATCACTATTGCTAACCCGACTCTACCGAATTGGAATGCCTGGTGTATCCATGAAGTGTTTGTGAGTGGATCAAGCTGCCACTGCTGATCTGTAAACTGAATTGCAGATTTCCTGACAATCCAGATTGGATTTGCTCCAAAGAGTCTTTTCTAAATCAGTCCACTTCACCTGTATCCTTTCTTTTCCACTACCTTTGGCAGGTGGTAGGCTAAAAGGGAGGTTAAAGTGTTTAAGAACCATCATTAAAAATAAAATTTGAAGAAAACTAACGTTATAATTAAGAAATTTGTATGTGTTTGTAGACTTATGTCAGTTGGTTGTATACCCTGATATTTACATCAATTTTTATTTCTTTTAAAAATAAATTTATCAAGTTAGTTTTTATTTGATTTAATAAAATCATTTACTTCTTTAATACTTAAATGTGCCATGACACACATCTGGGGACCAGGGGACAATTTGTAGGAATCAGTTTTTGTTTTCATTGTAGAATATAGGGATTAAATTCAGATCCTTCGATGTGGCAAAGAGATCGTTTACCACCATGCTGTCTTACCTGTCCTATTTCTTTTATGTGATGCAACTATGCAGAATGTATCATATTGTGCTCTTCTGGAAAATAAAACACCTTGAACATTCTCTTTTTCTCTATCTATCTATCTATCTATCTATCTATCTATCTATCTATCTATCATCTATCATCTATCTCTATCTGTGTGTGTGTGTGTGTGTGTGTGTGTGTGTGTGTGTGTGTCCCTCTCTCATTATAGATCAGGTTTATCTGGAACTCACTCTGTAGACTAGCCTTGAACTCATAGTAATCCTACTTCATAACATCCACCTCAGCATGTTTTCTTACCAAAGAAAATATGTTGACGCCTAGAGAATATTGTATTAAGTAGATATGCATTGTTTTAAACAACACTTAATGGTTGCTTTCAGTTTTTGTCATTATAAACATTATAAAAACAATCATTCCTATGCTGGCTCATTCCCTTTCTTTTTCTTGTTGACATTGATCACTTGTAATGGAAAGATAACTCAGCAGTTAAGAACACTGAATGCTCTTCCAGAGGACCTGGGTTCAATTTCTGTCACCCACATGGCACAGAACTGTCACCAAACTGTCTGTAACTCCAGTTCCAGGTGTCCAGATGGCCTTTTCAGGCCTGTGGGGACACAGTGTGCAAGTAGAGTACAGATATACACGAAGGCAAACTCATGCACATAAAAGTAAAAGCTATTGGTCTCTTGTTCATGTAAAGTATTTGTCTCTTCAATTTTTATATCAAATAAAAGCATAATAAGACACAAATATGAACCAACTCCTACATGAA
Organism: Montemys delectorum; assembly: GCA_019843815.1. Taxonomy (NCBI): domain Eukaryota; kingdom Metazoa; phylum Chordata; class Mammalia; order Rodentia; family Muridae; genus Montemys; species Montemys delectorum. The sequence continues at coordinate 30,790 of JADRCD010219843.1, forward strand.
ATGAGACCATTCTTCTTCATTGCTGCCTGTCTGAATCTAGATTGACATTCTATCGTCATAGTTCCATGTTTAATTAGATATAGTCTTTGATTACTTACAATTTAAAGTGTCTTATTAATCTGCTCTATTTGGCAAGGAGTGCATCTCTATTATCTCCATTGACTCAATGCCTTACATCTTGAGAAACTTCATCCTTTGAAGAAATTTGGGTCTTACTTCTGGCAGTTCTTTAAGTGTGTCAGAAAAACCTGGAAAAAGAAGAGGTTAAGCAGAGAGGTTTAGAATTTTCCTATTAGTTAAGCTGCGTGTAGTATTATCAATGCACCATCTTCTAGAACAAATCTATCAAGGATCACTCTCCTATTATCCCCTCAACTGACATCAGAAGAAGATCATGGTTCTGAGTCTGATAGAGTCACATGACAGCACCACACATGATGAGAGTGACAGGGGATAAGACAGGAGCACTCAACCAGGAAGAGATGGAGTTGGGGAAGTAGACAGTTATCAGACAAATGAAATTTTCAGAATTAAAATGTTCAGAATTCAGCCTGTAACTAGAGACTTGCAAACAGCCTTGCCTTTTTCAGAGCTCTGGGAAGCAATAGGAGATACAGAACACCTGGCTGCTAGCTTGTCACCTGTGCCACATATCAGAAGGTCTCATTATTTCTCTGTCACGGATCTCTGTTTGTGAAGCATAGATAGGTCTTGCTGGCATTTCCACATCATTTTTACTTCAAATATCCAATTTGTAACAAATGAAGTTCAGAAGCTATAAACTACAAATCTACAGCAGATGACACTTTCCAACATTGGCTATACCATTTCCTATGTTACCTGTGTCATAGGCTGTTTGGACTGCTCTAACCGGTTGCCATAGACAAAGTGGATCAAAAATGGTTGTAATTGTGACACCCTGTTCTGGAGACTAGGGAGTTCAAAACTAAAGTGCTGATAGACTGGTTCTCAAACATCCATCTCCTCTTACTGTCCTTGCATGGGAGAAGGGATACAGGAATACTTCAGTATCCCCTGTGAAGGTACAAATCCTATTTATTAATGCTTCACTCATAAGACCCAAGTATCTTTCCAAGGTACCACCTTCTATTATCACTGTGTGGCGTTAAGATTTAACATGAAAGGATTTTTGATGTTGTTTTGATTCAGAAACACAATCAGGATACCACACCTTGCTGCTGTGAAGCAGCATCTGGGGGTAAGGTTTCTTCTCCCTGAACCTACATAGACATATGACTAGTTTAGACAAGAGACTCTAGTGGGTTCAATGCTGTGTGACTTTCAGAATGAAGCCATGTGAATCAGTGGAGATTCCACTTTATGTGTAGAATTCACAAGAGCCCTGAGCTACTTACCATGCAGAGAGCTCACCCACCTCAGCACTGCTGAGCTAGAGGAAGCACCGATCACAGAGAAGTCACAAACAGTTGTGAATAAAATGTCTTTTCCCCCAGTCTAGTCCTTACTTTTGCTAGCCATTCTGAGGTTGTCTCTGAGCCAATAACCATAATGAAGCAGAGAGAAGCCATTTGCGCTCTACCACCCCAAGATCTTGATACATAGACACCCCCAGATCATAAATAATGACATAATTACAGCTTTATGACTTAAAATTAGAGATATTTTGTGATGTGTCAAATCTAGTTAGCATAAAAATCCAAGATACTCTCTTCAACATACTGATAATGATGAACAGGTTTATTGTTTGACAAGTTCATAACATGTGATTTAATGCTTGATAAAGTGGAAGATGAGTGAGTTGGAAGCCATATTTGAGGAGGAGGAAAAAACTTGTTTTTTCAAAAATGAGGTACCTGAATCGAGACAATCTGTTGGACATTGCTCACCGATTAATGGTAAATATCCCTTTCTTTGTTATCATCTGGAATTTTGAAACTCACCTGTATGATCTGGCCTTGTTCTTTAAAGACAGCTGAGGAGAGACACAGCCTGCCCTAACTACTAAGGATTCTTCTTTTGCTTCTGCCAGGCCAATCATCATGAGCCAGCACACACAAACTGTTGCCCTGACGCAGAGCAGCTGTCTAATTACAATTTTGTTATTATTAATTACAGAGTAGAAAATCATTTGTAATTAGCTCAGCCTAAATCATAGTTTAAACAGCCAAAAATTACATTACAAACTAAAGTGTAATTAAAGCACTACACTAAAGTGTTTATTTAAACCCAGTTTAGTTGCAAATTTTTCAATCAGCTTTTCAGACTCATACATGGATTTAATTAGTCTCCAGTACTGACAGTTTAGTGCATTTATTCATTAAGCATCAATATTGCTGAACAAATGTAAATAAAATATAGACAGAGATGCTTTAAAGGGGCAGTCATAGGAACATCTGGGCAAGATAATGAGGCTGGGAAAGATGTGAATGTTAATGAGCTTCCTAAACTGCTGAAAGAGCTGTAGCTCCCAAAAGCAAAGCGTGTCAATGTGGATAGATAAGCAGTGTAGCTCTCTGCTGCACCAACTGGACCAGCCATGTGGCCATGAGGGGTGGGGTAGGAGTCAATTTAATTTGCTTCTTGACAGTGTGATTAGACACATCTTAGGTACCACTCAGAAGAATTCTGGATGAAGATGAAAGAGAATATCTCTATGAGCTAACCTTGGGGCTC
>JADRCD010219845.1:0-19206 GCA_019843815.1 Montemys delectorum
TTTTAATTTCTAGCTATTATGAATAAGGCTGCTATGAACATGGAGCACATGTCCTTGTGGTATGATGGGGCATCTTTTGGGTATATGCCAAGGAGTGGTATAGCTGAGCTTTCAGGTAGAACTCTTTCCAATTTTCTGAGAAACTGCCAGATCCTCCTTCAAAACTTTTCAACATTTATCCCCCTGACACTTTCACCTGTTTATTAATCCACTAGCACTTCCTTCACCCAATATTGTAAGGCTAATTTTCCTATGCATTTTTCTTTGGAAAGTGGTAATTCAGGAGTACTTTGTCTGTGGTCCCATCTTGATACTTAAGTCAAAAGATATGGTCCAGCTTTATCCATTATGCAATGGTATACACCTGAATGGTGCTTCTAAACCCTCTTCATACATTTAAGTGTTCTTCAAAGGGGAACCATTTCAAAGTCTTAACAACTAGCTATGCAGTGTAATTCTGAAGATGCTGGTACCCTCTAGCCATAGGAGTTTTCGCAGAACTACATAAGAGAGGATATGAATTAGTCATCCCTAAAGGGTTCACAGCTGCTTTTGTCAATAGGATAATTAAACATCTCCCCAAGTCCTTGTTTGCATAATTAAATACCTTCTCCTAGGCATTGTTCTTTAAATCCTCAGACCACTTTTTTGAATATATACACCACTTATCTTGAATATATACGTGATCAATATTCTGTAACTTCTTACTGAAGAAAATGATTAAAGCTGAGGATTTAAGTTGCAGCATATGGACTCAAGTTTCGGGCCTGAATTTTCGATACATCAACCCAAAGGCTATCTGAGATAACTTCTTATTTTAGTCTAAATGTAGACATCGCAGCCTTCTGATCATTCCTTGAATGAAGAAAGTTCATTCCTTAATCCTAGTGTAGCATATTTCTCCACAATATTTCTTATCACCTCTTTGTTATTCATGTAAGATCAATTTGGTTTTCCATATTTACTTTCCATAGGCTTCATGTACATGACGACTATAAATATTAGTCATTCTGTCTAAGGGACTAACATTTCATTTTCTACTTTGGCTGCTCCTGACTTCAGATCCAACCAGACCATATGAACAACACAAAGATTTATGTCTATGTAGTTCTTCATCCATGAAGCACTTCTGGCCCCAAATAGTCTAGGTCAGGGTCAATCAGGAAACAGACATCACAAGGAATATTCCAAGCACAGGGTACTTGATGGGGACCTAGAGACAAATGTTAAAGAACTGTCAAAGCAAAGGTCATAAGATTATTTGTGGCTTTGCAAAGTTCTGGAAATGTCAGAATTAGAGATATCTCCAGGTCATGAACTCACTCCCCCTAGCACAAAAGTCAGTAGTTCTCTGGTAGACACCCAGACACTGCAAGAAGTGGCTCTTGATTATCATAGCTTCCTGCAGCACTGAAATGGATAATTCTCAGGGGGATGTCTGAAAGCCACTGGCAAGATTCCCCCTCTACCATCTGCAGATGCCCTTTCTCTAAGTAGAGTAAGGAAGCTGCTGAGAAAGAACAACCAGTGTAGTTCATGAGACACGTGCAAAGGTTGCTGAGAAGGAATTGATACTACGCCCACCTTCCACTTGGCAGAGTAATAAAGAAGCATAAGGATGACTCAGTGAGATAAAAACTATGCAAAGCACTTTTAGCAATCAAGAAAAATAAATGAGAATTGTTTTACAACCTGTAAAGAGAGTTCTTAACATGTGTAAACTCCTGGTCACTTATAGTCATATGGGAGAATGAAAAATAGCAGCACTGATATCTATTTACTGTATAGCACAGTGATTTGAAACATTAGACATACTGATAACCTGTTTACCTCTTTGTATAAAATATTCCAGAAGTAGTTTGAACAGTGTTTGCCTTCTCCTCACATAGCTGATTCAGACAACAAAACATCTTCCCTATATTGCTGTGAATAATATTATTTCAAAGTTGGAAACAACTTTCAATGTTTTGTATTATGAAGTTGCAGTGCTGTGTGATAACTCTGAGAATTCCTTTACTGGAGCGTTTTGTACAAACATCACTTCCTTTCTAGGACATCCCACATCACTTTCTTCACTAATCGCTTTCTTTGTGGGCATCAGTTAGCTCACATGGAAGAGACTGGTCTCTAGTCTCTTAAATATGGGGCATAGCACTATTTTCATGGTGAGCTTGTTTTCTGCAATATCATTTGCATTGGTATGAATTACATTCCAGCATTATCCCATTGCCTTTTCCATTACTACGCTTCCATGGTTCTTGACTTTCATGGTTCACTCTTCTGGTTATTTACTTTTGTAAAATGTCACATAGGAGACAAGTCAACAAAATTATTACATGCCCTACGTAAACTGTGCATAAACTGAAACAGAGACATCATCAACAGTCACCAATAATTTTGAAGGAAGTTATGGTATTGGGTGCTAATCATGATGCTCATTTGTCATTTGTATAATGAATTAGCAACTAAATAGCTGGTGGCTAATCTCATGCTTGTACATACTACGGATCTAATACATTGTGGTAACTGAAATATGAAATAGGTTGCTGTTTGGAATTTGTATTATTTAACTAACATATGAAAACTGGAACTCATATATTAGACCCCATTTTGGAGGGATAATCTCATAGACCAATAAATTAGACTCCTACAATGGGTGGGACATAAGGGTTGAGAAAATGAAAAGGAATTGATGCCTTAAATATTGAACATAAAAAGTGAGGATGCTAACAGTTTTCATAAGTAGAAGTAGTAGAAAAATTAGAAGCAAAGATGGAATTAATGCAAGTTCTATGGACTTTAAAGGTGCACTATTTCAGCCTTCAAACTGGTATTTCAGGAGGTCTAGAGATACAATGTAAATTTGGATTATGTCCTCAAAAAAAGTGCTACTAAGTAACACTAACAGTAGAAGTTACTGCACTCAGACTCTTCCGAATATGTCCATGAACAAATGAGAGAAGTCTTCACGGTAGCATACAGAAGCATAGAAATTATCTAATATGCAGTTTGGTAGCAGGGTAATGAGTTTTTGGAACAGAATCTGGGATAGATATAACACAATAGCAAGAAATGTTGCTGAGAGGTACGAGAAATTCTACACAAAGATAAATTGCAGGTAAGGTGTGGCAGTATATGCCTTTCATCCCAGCTTTTGGGCGGATGAGCAAAGAGGATAACGTGTTTGTAGAAAGCTTGGGTTGCATAAGAAGACCCTGTCTCAAAAAGTAATGTCACTAGATTTCCTATTTAGAGCACTAAATAGGAAAGTCTTTGGGAAAAATGTATCACTAAAGTGCTGAGATAGAAGAAGACTGATACTCTAAACAGAAGCTAGGCAGGTGATGGGTAGCAAGTGTAGAATACAGTACTGAGCTTAGATAATGAAGATTAAACTCTTTGAGAAAAAAATCACACACCCTCTTCTTAAGAAAAAGAAGTGTATGTTTTGCATGTAAAGTGGGAGGTGGTATATGCTCAGAAAAAGCAGAGAAGGAAGCTAGAAATGGGGAGAGAGATGACTAAGTATGACTCCGACACTAGTACAGAGAAGAGAGTTGGGGTAGATGTTGAGACAGAAGCCTTCTTTCTTGATTGTGAAATAAAGTGGAGAGGCCACTCCACAGAGAAGAATAGGGAAGGGCTGGGAGTGGTTTATAACAGTCTCTAGGAGCTGAGGGAACTGGTCTGAAAGCATTGTTTAGAGGTTGTTTTGCCTCATCTAGTAGATTAAAGCCTATCAGTTTGACTTACAGATAAGACAAATTTTATGAAGCTTTAAAAAAGAAATTGTAGTACTTAGCTACCTGAGAATTAAAATGAAGAGAAGAAAATTTCCTAGGGAGATAATAGGGCTACATCAGACATAAATCAAGAAAGTGACCTTTTCTTGGTACAAAAAAAACATTGTTAAAGAAGATGTCTTGAGTCAAGATAGTAAAATAAATTTCAGAGAATTGAAAATAGTTGCTATGGACAGAGTGATAGAAAATAAGTTTACTAAGAGTAGCAACAATTCTTTGTGAGAAAAGAAAAATTTTTTCCCATATCTGTATTCAACAAATGTTCATCAGTGTCAAATACTTTATCTTTCAGTTCAAATATGTAATTTAATTCATACAACTGTAGGGTGCTCCTTCAGTTTTGCATGTATTTATAATTTTTTCAAAGAATTATGTCAGGCTGCAGAATCTTCTACTTTTTGTGGGTGGAAAGCCACATACTCCCAAACACACAGTATGGTATTATTTCTGATTTTTTTTTCAGTCACTACTATTACATTTTTTTTCTTTCTTCTCTATCAGATAGAAAAAAATTCCTACCTAGGTATTGTAAAAATGCAGATTGCCTCTTAACAGAGAAAACATAACAAAACAAAACAAAACAAAACAGACAAAAGACAGACAGTGATGGCTAAGGTTGAGAATTTTAGCTGGGTGACCTAAAACAAATTGTAGATATGTTTACTGGCATATAACTTAAACTTAAACAAGATGGTTCTTACTAAACCACAAACTGGGTGTTGATTATATCTCCTCATTTTCTTCATTTAGCATGACTATACATATATCATTTCTATGTAATCTGCTATTCTTCTAGAATCACTAAAAAGAAAGTGTGTATGTGTGTGTGTGTGTGTGTGTGTGTGTGTGTGTGTTGATTGAATCCAATACTAAAACATACTAGGCAACCCTGTAAGACTAGCTACTTTCTAAGCACTATTACCTGCTGACCTGCACCCGCTCGCCATCCTCCACCTTAGATGTTGAGATCTGCTGCTATGCTAGAAATTTATGTACTCACAGCCCACTTTAAATTACCTTAGAGGGGATAGTTGTGTAGGTTGGACATAATTCAATTGTGAAATGCATCTCGAGCCTTGTTTCTAGATTCCCCTTCCTCTGATTTCAAAGCATGTGATATACTTCAGAAACATCTTTACTTAAAACCATTTCATGATTAGAAAACTACCAAACCATGGGTATATTGTGATTTCCCACTATATAGTTATACAAACTTGAATCTTAGTGAATTATATACCATACCTTGACTTTTGTTTTACAAAGCAGAATGAACTTTGTAACAATTATGCATAGAACAGTCTCAACTTAGTTTAGCTAAAATTATGATATTCCTAGTAGAGGTTTCCTCACATATATCATTTACCTCCTGATAGTTTGTCTTCTCCAATTCTATAAGGTCATTCTAGTGAAACCCACTGGCTGCAAGATACTGAGATCAAAGTGTGCTCTTGTTACGTAGTGCCTTGAACTCAGGAAACTGGACAGATTCGGGTATTTCCTTTTGCGGATGAAGGAAGAGAGCATCCCCTCTAAAGACATTCACCTACTGAAGTGAATATGGAAATAAATGGAAATAAAGCAGCAACAGTCTGCATGGTATTTGGACTGTCATGCATCCTAAAGTACATTGTTGCTTCCACAGTTTTGGCCTGCTTTTCTACAATACAAGTTGGGAGCAAAGGAATAATTGCATTACTTTTGAACCTAAGTCACTTTCACACTTAATTTTTCATAAAACTGTTTTCCAGGGTATGAAAAGAATTAAAATGTCTTATGTTTGGACAGTCTTAGAGTAAAGAGGTGGAAAATAAAATTAACTGCAACAACACGGTGTGTTATGCATCACTTTAAAAAATTATTCTTTTTTAAAATTTCTTTCATTGAGGTACAGTTCTTTCCTCACGATTGACCTTCAGATGACGGATAGGAATATTGCCTTCTACCACAAACCCACAAACTTGGACAGACTAGTTTCTGGTCTTCCTTTCTTATAAAACCATAAATTAAACTCACAATCTTGAGGCTTAAAGCTGAGGTCACTGGGGTGTCTTTTAAGGGAGATGTAGGAATTAAAGCATTCAAACTTTTTGTATGGATGTTAATGTCTACCTGTAATCATTGTCCATTTGCTCTTTGACCTTGACCATGTTAGTGATGTCATTATTATAAGTTACTTTATCACATAACAGAGTTGAAGACAATGCAGTATGACAATTACTAAGAAAGGAAATAATCAAATAATGTAAAGAATATTGTAGGGAGTGGTCAGCATTTGATAAAACTCCTTGAAAAGTACAGCATCAATTTCTTTTTTTAAAAGTTTATGTATTTATTGACTTACAGTCTAGATTTTATTCTGCCTTCCCCAGCCCTCATCTACCCTCTGACTCTTCCACATCCCATAACTCCTCCCAATCCCCTGTCTCCACGAGGATGTCTCCAAACCCACTGCCCCACCTAACCTGACTTCTAAACTTAAAAACTGGGTTATATCTTTTTGTTTGTTTGTTTTTTGTTTTTTGGTTTTTTTTGTTTTTTGTTTTGTTTTGTTTTTTTGTTTTGTATTTTGAGACAGGGTTTCTCTGTATAGGCCTGGCTTTCCTGGACCAGAGTGTCCTGGTCCCTCTGTAGACCACGCTGGCCTCAAACTCAGAAATCCACCTGCGTCTGTCTCCCAAGTGCTGGGATTAAAGGCATGTGCCACCACTGCTCAGCAGTTTTGGGGTTATTAAATTTTATTTTATCATTATCTCTTTGACATCTGTTTCTTAATAAGAAGTAGAAAGGGATTGATGTCTATAGGAGGGAAGGTGGGGAGGAACCGGGAAGAGTAGAGGGAGAGGAAACCAGGAAGAAATCTGTTTTCAATAAAAGGAAAAAAATACTTTGATGAATTGATACTGTAATTGTTGCTTCCTCTACATAAGAACTTCTGAAAGAAAATGCTAAATTCTCTTCTGAAATTCTCAAATCCACTATTGCTCTCTTACTTTTAAATTTGTTTTGATATTAATAACTTCTTAATGACTACTAGTGGCTTTTTCCTTCACCCAAAACACTTAGAAATGACTTCAGTACTCATGCCAACAATCGGTCCCCCTTCTAAAGCCTGTGGGCTTTTGATCAGCCTTATAGTACCAGGTATAAAATCCTTCCTGCAGAACAGACCTTATCTCCATTGAAAAGCTCTTGTTTCCAAATAACCATGGTACTGTTGCATGGATGGCTACATCATGCCAGGAAGATCAGTATTGTAGTAGTCAGGGTCCATGCATGATGTAGCTATCTCTGTCATACAGCTGTTGCAAGTAACTTCTCACCCATATTTCTATAAGTAACCCAAACAGGCTACTAGTTCTCCAAGTGGGGCCTTGGTGGAATCATTGCTATCATTTGTCATTGACACTCTTTCTGGAGAAAAGACAAAACAAAACAAAAACAAAAACAAAAAACAAAACAAAACAAAACAAAAAAAACCCCAAAAAATCAAATACACAGTTTGTTTGTGTATCCCCAGAACCAATGTCACACACATAGTCCTAATACTTCTTTTAATTTCCTATATCATTTACTTCTTTGTTCTCATTATAGCTTTAGTTTTATGCAGAATATGATACTTTGTTTCTCCTAGAATAAGTGTTTACAGCATTTTCAGGTTGAATATTGTGAATGAATTACAAAGGAATTTTGCTCTCCTACTTTACAAAATAAGAAAGTGAGAAAACTGAAGATAACTGTTAAATTCTTTTTTTTTCCCCAAAGGGATCCTAGAGTTTTATTATTTCATCTGGCACATATTTACTGGGAATATATGACATAGAGATTTCATTCAAGGTCTAGGAGTGAAGGAAAGTGAATCACTTCCTTTAAGGAGTTTATATCATATCCAGCAATGTGTGGATAAACTATACGCAAAAATTCTCAAATTCTTGAGTATATTATATGACCTTAATCCATAAACCACTGCTTTATACAACAAATATCCATCACCACTGAGTAAATATTAAGGGAACTAAAAAACACATATCTGACCGTCTTTGTCTCCTGTATGCATGTTAAATTCTATGTAGACATTTTTTCCATTATTTTTTTATTTCTTTTTTTTTTAATTAGGTATTTTCTTTATTTACATGTAAATTTCTTCTTTCCCAGTTTCCCTTCCAAAAAACAAACAAACAAACAAACAAAAACAACAAGAACAAACTCCTGTTGCCTCCCCCATCCCCATGCCTGCTACCCCACCCTCTCCCACTTATTGGCCCTGGCATTCACCTACACTGGGGTACAAAACCTTCACAGGGCCGAGGACCTCTCCTCCTATTGATGATCAGCTTTGCAATCCTCTACTATACACATGCTGCCAAAACAATCAGTCCCACCCTGTATAGTCCTTGGTGGGCGGTTGGGTCCCTGGGAGCTCTGAGGGTACTAGTTAGCTCATATTGTTGTTCGTCCTAAGGGGCTGCAAACCCTTCAGCTCCATAGAACCTTTCTCTAACTCCTTCACTGGGGCTATGTAGACATTTTTAAATTTGTGGGTTATCTGTGTTGGATAATGATGAAGCTCCAAATGGAATGTAGCATTATATTTACATGTGCTACCTGGATTGTGAGCTCTACAATATTCTTTTCTTACAAAAGCCTAAGTCTCACCATGATCCCTTGATTCTCTCATCACAAGGGATTAGCATGTGAGTTTTCCTGACCAGAAAAGTAACCCTTAGCTGACAAATGCGTGTAAGAAAATGAAAAACAGCAGTGATTCCACTCCTATCCCTTTATTCTAGTCTTTTCTGATTTAAAAAATGCTTCCACCTTCAAAACTCTATTGTTTTATATCTGCATATGTTAAGGGAAGCTTTAAATAATTAAGGTAACTTTCCTGATGTGAGCATACATATAAATTTAAAATTTAAGGAAAGCAATCAAGTATTCACTTTGAATTAAAGTGAACTTGCTGAAATGATTCATTAAGCTCTTAAAATAATTCAAACCTCAAGAATATATACTAATGAATATTTCCCATATAACTTGCAAATTAAATGGAGAAAACTTCAAAGCCATATCTATCAATACAGGAATTCTGATGTCTTACAGATTCATGATTATACTATAAAAATTCATTAATGCATAACATTGGAATGGTTGCATACATTACAATACATATATAATTGGGAAACTCACAAAGCAATTTGATGACATTTTTTCTAACTGTACTCTTAAATTCCCCCAAATAGACATTTATTGCAGCAAAGTGTTACCAAAGGAAGCAGAGGGAATATAAAGCCTGGATTAGCTTTCTTGGAATACTAAAGCCCCATGAGGGTCTGTTTATACATGTACCAGTGCTGTTACTGACGAAAAATTAGATTCAATAGAATTTTATCAATAGTACTAAGGTATCATTTTGTTCTAAGGTATCGTTTATGTATTTGCTGTTTGAATTTTAAAATTAAGAGCCACCCATTTTTCATATGTCAAAATAAGTTTTCACTTTTAAGTGGATTAAAAGATAATGATGTTTATAATGCTGGACCCCATAAACCTTATCAGAAAGCTAGATGTTAAAGAGATATTTAAAATCATTTATGGAGAAATTGAGAATTTTTTTAAGGGAAAGAATAGGAATATGAGTTATCTAGCTATAACAATTTGTGTTAAAATTGTAAGTAAATAAAGCAGATCTCTTTAGAGGAAGTTAATTAGAAGTATGTTAATTAAGTGCTAGATTTTGTATTTCTTTTTTAACAAAACACTGGCTATGTGTTAATATGCCTTATTGTATAATAGATGTGATTGGTTTTCAGGCAGCTGTCCAAAATTGAAATGACTAGTTAGCAAGAAGTAGAAGGACTTTTTTTTTAAATTCAGTTGTACCTGACCCCAGAGACTATATTTCTTCCACAGGATGAGATTTTGTTACAAGTAGTTCTTTTCTGTGTTTCTATATGCATTTTAGAGTTATCCATCATGCAGTTTTCAACAAAGAAGTGCTTGCTGATATTTGATGAAATATGGCAGTAATATAAATTAGTATGTCATTTTGAAAAAACAAGTACCTAGCCCATATCTGTAAAAGTAACTACACAGATTTTTTTCCTATAAACTTCAAATCCAAGTAAATGGGAAGAAGTATAGTGTTTGCAGAAAAAAAAATCAGGATCAGGTGCTAAAATGCTATGTGTGTGTGTGTTACATCTTTGTGTTCTTTTTGTTCTAGCTGTATTTTTTGAACCTTGTTTTTTCCACAAGATGAAACCATGTACAAGCACAGTATTTTTTAAAGAAGTTAAACCAGCTTTCAACCACCCACCATGGTTTCCCAAAATTCTGCATGAAACTCTTTGGAAAGTAGCGAGCTTTTTCTTTGGCCAGGTGCCCACAAGCTGGACCAATCATTACTTAGGGAAGGATGTAGGGAACTATGATTGAGAGTATGTGAGGCATGTTATTGTCATTAAACCACTTCTTGCTGTCAGAAAAGAAGGTTCTGTGGAAAGAACAAACAAAGAAGAAAAACAAACATGGGTACCATTAAAAGTGTTCTGGGAAATAGAATATGATGTAGGATATGAATCAAAAAGAATTAAGTGGAAATTTGAGCAATGGTCCAGAATGTAGAATGTGATGTTAAGGAAGAGTAGAGGAGAAAATATGGAGAGGAATAATTGACACTAAAGTCTTCTTGAAAAAGCCATATGGGAACCAATTTCTTTTTAAAGAAACTTTCTAAAATATATACCTATAACAAAAGGAGTCCAGATAGACCTACCATATAATTAGAAGTACAATATCCCACTTAGACAACAGTCTACCAAATGAAATCCCAGATAACAGGAATGGATTACATCCTTTTTGATTTGTTGGCCAGTAGGATTGTATATATCTCCCAAATATTGTCAATGCTATTGATTTCCCTCTATAACTTGACAGTAATACCCTATTGGTGAAAATACCAATATCATCACATATTTATGCTATGAAATAGGAAAAAATATCTACCTAGTATTCAATTGGGAGCTTTATCTTTATTGATCAATATTAATAGTGCCAAAATGTGTGCTTTGTATGCTACCTGAGCAAGAAAGGAATCATCTGTCTTACCCAGCTATGAGCTTTCCAAATCACAATAACAACCAGCCTGCAAAATATACTGATGGTGTAGTAGTGGCGCAGATGTTACAGAAGTAAACAACTGCTTTTAAAAGTTTGACTTAAGGGCTTTCTCTGCAATGAGTTGGAACTCAATGAGCCAAAGAACATGATACTAGGTGGGTCATAGACCCTAGGATAAAATAAATACCATCATTATGCTAAATGAAACTAGAAATTAAGTTCCTCCTGATAACATATTACTATACCTGAAGATCAGTATAATGCTCAACCTTTATCAAAGAAGTTTCTTGCAGTAGATACTAATTAACAAAGAAATCTATGTTAACTAGATGAGAATAAGCCACTCTGGAATGTTCAGCACCAAACAGAATGTTTATATCGCACTTCTCTCCTTAAGGCTCAAGAATTTATTCAGAAGTGAAGGCAAAAATATTTAAGAGCCAGAGACAGTGGATGATTTCAAAGAAAATACCCCTTTCTAAACTCAAAAGGACAGATATGCACTAGCTCAGACAGAATATATCCCAGAATGGAGGAAAGTCCTATGCTCAGGAGTATAAATAGGACTCCATTGTTGTTTTGTTTTCATTTGCTTCATTTTTTTAGAGTCAAAAACAACATGACTTTTTATGGCAAGGGAAGCTGGGAATAATCTGGGAAAAGTTGATTACATAATCAAATATGAAATTCTTTAGAATAAATAAAATATTTAAAAATACACTTTCCTAGGGAATAGGGGAACAGTGGACATTTATCATCTTGGAAAATGAGATAGAAAATACTTAGTAAATATTCTAATATTCCTCATTTGGTTGTTTTATATCTCAGCTGTTGAGATCAAAGAAATTTAAATTATTAAATAGAGTGAATTTTATGTCTGAAAACTATATAGTAAACGAGGACTCTAAAGAAATCAGAAACTTTTTATGTAGAGATGTCCATCTTCATACATAAATGACTGTAAATGAATATTTGTTCCTGTTTAACATTTCCTTTGCTTCGTATTCTCCTAGTGTAACCTGATTATTTTTACATCTCTTGATCCTCCCACAACCATTCCCCTGCATCCTCCAGTATCAGCTCTGTTGTCTCAGGGCCATCCTGTGTTACTGAGCAATGATTGATAAAGTTCCCCAAACCTAAGCCAAGAATTTAATGGCCTTCTGTGAGATTCTGATTGGTAATAGCAGGTTTACAGTACTTGGAAGAGCCAGGAGTAAGACTTAAGGCAAGAATCAAGGAAAATAAAGACTTTCTTCCCTCCCACTATCACTCACCTTCATTTGTAGATACAGAAAATCAGAAACAGCTAAAATCATAAAAGACGTCAATCTGGGAGGAAGGCACTCTGCTGAAGGTCACAGCTGATGAGCTACAGAGAAATTGTGTTTCCTCTATGTCTGTATATACTACTGCTTAAAAGACAAACAAACATGTCCTTTGTAAGTCATTTTCCTTTGTCCTTTGTAAGTGGCTTTTTTCCTTCTGCTACCAAATATTTTGAGACATGGAATTTTAATATTGTTGTTTCTACTACTAAATATTTTGATACATGGAATTTTAATTAGTCTAGCACCATAAATGAATAACCAAAGAAGAGTGACAAATATCCAGGAAATACTTTGTAGACGTTACACAGTGTGACTATGAGCAGTTTGAGGAAGTGTGTTACTGTTAGGTTTACAAATAGATGATCTGTTTTGCTTTCTGATAACTGAGTCATCCATCAGCAGCTAGCAGTGATGCTGAGGCTCATATTTTGTTGCTGGAACATTTGGATTCCAGTGCTCTGGCATGACTGAGAGTAAGATATTCTTTGAAATGAATTACCTGGATTGCCAATGCTCTAAATAATGAATTTTGGTGGGGATATTTATCTGAAGTTGTTCAAATACTTCTGGCCTGATTTGGAACAATGTCTATCATTTAACATCATTTATTGGATAGCGTGGGGTCAAGTCATTGTTCCTGTTAGTTGTACTGTGTTTTCTAGTGTAATTATTTGAGAAGACATTTGCCTCAAGCGACTATGCATTTCAAAGTCTTGGGTCAGTATGTTGTATTTACTTCTTACAATTATGTTATCTGTTTTATGGTTCTTCTTGACCATCTTGTCAGGCTGTCAGTTGTCATTTCTTGCTGCTCTTTGATGACATGCCAATACAGTCATGCTTCCTTCTAATTTTCTGCTTCTACATTGGTCTAGATTATAAAGTCAAATATGTATACTATATCTTTCTTTAAAAAGCCGTTGAGTGCTTTTAGTAAGAATCATGTCCTTTGAGGATCTGGAATAAGGAGATAGAATTAGTTCATTTGAACTGATCAAATACTTAAGACAGTGAATCCTCTACTCTTTTTTTCATTACCTAATATAACTGTCACTTGTGCATAAAATATTTTTTCAGTTAAGTGTCCTAAAAATAAAAATTGGTTGTTCTGAGCAATATCTGTACGAATTTCAATTGAATTTTGCTCTGAAGTAGGCATGTTCTGAGTTATATGTAAACTTTAGATCTATAATGAGTCCTAGGTCAGAGAAAAAGCCATTGCCTAGAGTACACAAGGCCCTGAGTTTGAACCCAACATCAACAAAATAAACTAGAATGCTCATTAGCTAAGGCCCTGTGTAAGTATCCTGTTTCAGTGGCTTTCCTGAGTCGTCCCAGGCGAGAACAGAACTGATCTGCTAATAATCCAACATTCCACGGTACCATGTTCTGTTGATTGAAAACATCTGCAGAAAACTACTTTTCTTTCACTGAAATTACACATTGTTCAACCGATGAATATTTTGAAAGAACAGTCCGTGAAAGAACTCTTTCAATCTGTATACCTAGCCTTTGCATTCATGGACTGACATTATTTTAAGTGTCAAAGGATAGTGCATGAATATCAATTTGAGACTCCAAAAAATAGGAGCATATGGAAATTATGCCTGCAATGTTTATTTGATGCTTTCAATACAATTATTTTTATTGTCATCTTTAATGTGTCTGCTTGCTTAATAGCAGCCTTTAGTCACTGTTCTTTGCTGGCTAAGGCATATAAAGTGCTGCCTGGTGTTGCAAACTGTCATTAGAAGCAAAATCTTCAAGATCTAATTTGCTAAGTCAAGCTTCTTGGTTTTCTGTCTGAAATGGAGATTATTTGTAAACTGGGTCATAGATGAGACCTTTTACTTGGAGAAAGTTTCTAAGAATTGTTTCCATATTTTTTTTTCTTTTATCCTTTTTCAAGAAGGATGGAACTGATGTTTATGTAACATTCTCTAGTGTTTGAATCCCTACAAAAATGTCAAGGAAGAATTCTAGAGATCTCAAGTGTACAAGGAAGGAACTTGTTTCATGGGAAATCGGCTGCAGATTTCCTTATGGGATTATCTGGAAATGGTTCCCATCTCTTGTCACCTTGCTGCCTTCAACTTCAATGAACCTATCCCTTGGATGTTGCTAGATTTATAGCTCTGTAAAACAAACTCTTCAGGCATTTCCTACATCCAATTGTGCTTCTTAGCTGCTACGTAGACTTGAGCTACAGTAGGCTGCTTCATTATTAAAGACGTACAAAGTCTGTTGTACAGATTTTCCCTTGGGCATCAGGACTGATAAAAGAATAAAGAATTCCAAGAGTCTCTGTCTCAAAAATAGGTCCCAAGGTATCTTTTTCACTTTTTTTTTTTTTAAAGTTGGAGGGAAGCTCACAAAAATAATTTCCACTTCTATTTAGCTTTGTATTTATTGTATTGCTGTAGGCAAGCACAGCCTTAACCAGATAAAATTGTGATGTACGAAATAAGCACCCATTATTTAAACTATTTGGTTCACAGCAATGCTAATGCAGCCATCTTACATGTGAGACTCAAGTCAGTCTTGGTGACAGGTGGGTGATTCCAGAGAGTGTAAGAACACTTTGTCTCCTACTGTGTCCCACTGTTTCTTTCCTTGGACAGTTTTAAATCTCACTTAAATATTTTGTGTGGTCAGTTGCGAAGTAGCGATATGGTGACATCATCTTGTATCTGAAATAAAGTCCTAATATCATTCCTGTGGCTCTGTGACCTAAATGCCATGCTGCCGAATCTGTCAAAATATCTGGTTCTTTGCACCCACCTGGGAAACATTTTGCAATCAGCTGTTCTTTCAGTGAGGTGCTAAGGTTTTATATCTCAGTGGGAAAACACAATCTTGATCTAGATATATTTTCATCTCTTGCATATTCTGGCCTCACACAGCCTCACGGACTCTTTTTGGTAGTGGAGAAGACAAGAGCTGAAGTAAAGAGTGGGAATTGACCAAGGTAGGCCATCTGTTAGAAACCAGCCCAGGAGCAGGAGCTGGCAGGATTCCCAAGGAGGTTTTCCAGCTGCTGCAGGGTTGGCCATCAACAAAATGATTTGGATCTGAGCATCACAGGGAAGATGCTCACTCAGTGTCACTTCCTTAAGCAGTTTAAATGGCAGGAATTACAGCTCTACCCAGAAAGGGCTGTAGAGGAACAGATAATTTGCAGTAGATATAGCTTTACAGGGGAAGTATAAAGCAATCTTTATGTGAGATGCAACTCATACAAATCTATACTGCAATTCCTTTGTGGTCCAGAATTGAGCCTACTCATTTAAACAGCACTGGTGGCAATACACATTGAACAACCCTTGGGTAATGGTAACTGACCCCACTATTTGCATTCCGCACAAGTTCACTACCTCAAAGTCTATGAAACATTTATTTCTTAACCTGAGTTAAGAAATAACTCTAATAATCGTGCCTCTAAATAATCGTCTCAGTTATTTAAAAAAGCCTTACAGGTGTTCTTTGGTTAGAAATGAATTTAAGAAAATAAAATCATGGAAATTTACAATGAAAGTAGGTTTGAGTGAAACAGTGTATATCAGAGCTTTCATTCTCTGGTTAGAAAACTGTGGCCTGCAGAGGTCGAACATTTTGTTAAGAGCCACAAAGTTAAATGATGTTAGAAGGCAACTAAGATTAAGGTTTTTCTATTCCCTAATAACCATTCTACTTTTAAAATAGGAAATAATGGCGCATCTATTTTTTGAAAACAATAAACCATGACTATTATGCAGCTATTTAATAGATATTTAAATTATTTAAATAAGTCTTTATAATAAACCTATGAATTCCTTACTATCTGTTTTGTGTGATTACCAGTTGTTTACTTATACCTACTAATGTGTATCTATACCTACTAATAACTTATCCATCCATCTGCTTTTGTGATAAGGAATAATGCTAAACTTACATTCTACGGAAGAAGAGTCATTTCATTTGATTAAATTATACAAACATAAACACTCAGAAATTAAAAGAAGTCGGTAAGTTTCACTGTCTTCAAAATGTGCAGTATTTTAGCTTCAAAACCAACTAAAAATGATAAAAATAAATACATGTAGCTCAATCTATACCAAAGAACTTTAGCCTCTGTGTACATACCTCAAAATTATTAACAGTCTAACTTACACAATTAATATGTCACAAATCGGAACTAAGGAAAGATTTAGAAACAGAAAACTGGGAAGTTTATTGTTCACCCTTATGAGCAAGTACTAGCAAGTACAAGCTAGGCTGTTCCACATCCCATACCTCCTCTCCACCTAACCCTAAACTCCTGGGGCCTCCAGTCTCTTGAGGGTTAGGTACATCATCTCTGATTGAATACCACTCTTGGGAACATACCCAAAAGATGCCCCACCATGTCACAGGAGTACATATTCCCCTATGTTCATAGCAGCCTTATTTGTGGTCACCAGAAGCTGGAAACAACCTAGACATCCCAGGACAGAAAAATGGTTCGTTTACATAATGGAATACTACGCAGATCTTAAGAATAAGGATATCCTGAGTTTTGTAGGCAAATGGATGGAACTAGAAACTATCCTGAGTGAGATTCAGACCCCAAAGGACATACATGGTATGTACTCACTAATAAGTGGATATTAGCCAAAGAAAAAAAAAGAAAAAGAAAAAAGAAAAAAAAAAGTACAGAATACCCAAAGTATAGTCCACAAAACTCAAGAAGATCAACAAACTGAAGTGCCCAAGTGAGGATGCCTCAGTCCTACTTGGGAGGGAGAAGAAAGAAATCACAAGTGGGGAGGGAGGGATGGACAGGGGAGGGAAAGTGCACAGGGATGGAGGGTGGGGAAAAGGGGAACCTGACCTGGTATTGGGTGAGGGAAAAGGACTGAAGCCCTGAGGGCCAGCAGAAAGAATGGAAACAGGCAATTTCAGGAAGTAGGAGGTTGAGGGGACCCTGGACTAAAAGGGAGGGACCTTAGATGAAATGTCCAACAGTAGCAAAAGGGAACTTATAGAGCCCACCTCCAGCAGGAAGACAGGGCATTAAATGAGAGAGAGGAGGACCATCCCGCAGTCAAAACTCTCACCCATAATTGTTCCTATCTGAAAGAACTACAAGGATGGAAATGGAGAGGAGCCTGAGGAAAAGAAGGTCCAGGAACAGGTCCAAAGTGGGGTCCAGCTCAAGGGGAGGTCCAAAGACCTGACACTGTTACTGAGGCTGTGGAGCACTCACAAAAAGGGTCCTGTCATGACTGCACTTCGAAAGACCAAACAAGCAGCTGAAAGAGTCAGATGCAGACATTTGCACCCAACCAATGGACAGAAGCTGCTGACTCCTGCAGTTGAATTAGGGAAAGGCTGAAAGAAACTGAGGAGGAGGAAGTCCTGTAGGAGGACCAGCACGCTCAATTAATCTAGATCCCTGAGATCTCAGAAACACTGGACCACCAACCAGGCAGCTGATATGAAGCCCCCAACACATATATAGCAGAGGACTTCTGGGTCTGGATTCAATCAAGTCTTTTTTAGTGGAAGAAAAAAATTGTGATAATTTTTAGAAATTATTTTCAGACCATTCCAATTTAAATCCTTTCAACACTCAGTAGGGTTAACCCAGAAGGCAGTGAGCTAAAGGCTAGCTTGTATTATACTGGGAGTTTAAAGTCAGATTGATTAATTTAGACAGACCCTTTTTCAATAAAACAAAAAAAGTGGGCCTAGTTCTCTAATAACAGGAAACACAAATATCTCAAAATCTTTTCAGAGAAAATATATAGTAGGTATGGACATGAAGATTGAAGTGTGGTTCCCTAGATTTCAATTTGCTGTCTACCAAACTAATATAGTTCATAAGACATTCACTTTTTTTTATTGGATATATTTTTATTTACATGTCAAATGTTATCCCTTTCCCAGTTTTCCCTCCAGAAACTCCCTATCTCATGCCCCTTCCTCCTGCTTCTATGAGGGTGTTCCCCTACCCACCCACCCTGACATTCCCTGAGCCTTCACAGGACCAAAGGTCTCCCTTCTCATTGATGTTGGACAAGGCCATCCTCTGGTATAAATACACCTGGAGCCATGAGTCCCTCCATGTGTACTCTTTGGTTGGTTGTTTAGTCCCTGGGAGCAGGAGCTCTGGGGGGTGGAGGTCTGTTTGGTTGGTATTGTTGTTTTTCCTATGGTGTTCACTTTTTTAACTCCTATGAAACTGAAGACTACCTGCTTTTTGGCATCATGTATTATTGGTAACAAGCAGAGACCTATAATTTTATTGTTGTTTTCATGTGTGTGTGTGTGTGTGTGTGTGTGTGTGTGTGTTTCCATGTGTGTAGATTCAAAACTTTTCACAGATGTATGTTAGAGGGCCAAGATTGATATTGGGAATCTTTCTTGATTGCTGTCAAACATATTAATTGCACATGGTCTTTCAGTTGAAACCAGAGTTCTCAGATACCATTAGTCTAGCTAAACAGCTTCCTCCAAGAATTTGCCTCTGCCTTCCACTTACTGGAATTGTAAGTGTGATACCTAGCCAAACAGGCACTTAGGGGCAGGTGCTGGATCTGTAATCTAGTTCTCAGAGTCATGTGACAAGCATATTATCCACTAAGCTATGTTCCTACATCCAGAGACCTTATGATTTTATGGTTACTTGCTTGATTTTTTTTCTCACCATACTTCAAAGAACCTTATTTTGTACATCAGTTTTCATTTTTTCACTGAGGAAAAATTAGATATACTAAACACAAAAAATATTAGGTGTGCAGTATGTTTCAAGATATCCAGAGCCTGCCCTACGTGGGGATTCATCCCATGTGCAGCCACCGAACCCATTCACTATTGCTGATGCCAAGAAGTGCTTGCTGACGGGAGCCTGATACAGTTGTCTCCTGAGAGGCTCTGCCAGAGCCTGACATATATATATATATATATATATATATATATATATATATATATATATA
>JADRCD010219845.1:19216-47309 GCA_019843815.1 Montemys delectorum
ATATATATATATATATATATATATATATATATATATATATATATATACACACACACACACACACACACACACACACACACACACACACAGATGCTCGCAGCTAACCATCGATCTTAGAACTGGGACCCCAATGGAGGAATTAGGGGAAGGACTGAAGGAGCTGAAGTGAAACCCTGGTTATGTTTTGACTTCTTATTAATGTTTATAAGCCACAAAAGATCAAGATACAAATGCATTTTCCTGTTATCAACAGTTCTACACTGGGTTCTGCTAGTTTGTGATCTACTTTCTTTGATAGAATTGTTAGATCAAATAATTGGTATTCTGATCTCTATTAGTATGTCTCATTTTTATAGTGATCAAAAAAGTCCATTTAGCTGATTTGTAAGCCTTGTAAGAACGGTCTGTTAGAATCTCATCAGCCCTCTTTAGAGAAGAGCCATTGTATAAGGTGAAGGGCAAGCAGAGCTTAAATTTTGTTGAATTCATTTTTATTATCTGATGCAAATCACCTAATGTTTACAAATAAATCGACTCCAGCATTACCTCAAGGTTAAACAAGCTTATTCTTTTGATCATTTCTTGATCTCTGGATATAGACTTTTGACATTTCTGTGGACCATTTAGACCATCACAATATATCACTGTCCTACTAATCTAAATCCTATGTTCTAGTATCATGGCAGTGTGAAAATATCACTGGAAATGTAGCACTGCATACTTCAACAGCTAACTTAGCTTAGTTTTAAGAATTCTCCTTCCTGATTTGACAGCGAGGGTCTGAAAGTCACAGAATAAATTGGATACTAATTTCCAGAAGGTACATTACATAATCAGATGTTTTGACCACCATTTAACTCAGAAACTAGAATGTTCAATTAATTATATTCTCCTTACACTTGGTTACTTTACTTTAGCCCCTTCCCTTTCCAGAACATGTCATGACAAAACTCATTTGATCTTAGTAACTGATCTAGTTTTTGTTTTCATTTCACCCCATATATTCCTGTGGTTTGGCCTTGGCAACCATTTTAGCTCCTTTCTTAGTAACAAATCAAAGGGAAAAACTGATCTTTGCTTCTCTTGTCTCGGTGAAAACATTTTCTCTTTCCTCTATTTTTTTCTTACTGTCTTAAATATATTTGTAATTTTTGTAAATTATTGGGCTGCATATTTTCACTATATATTATCAAGCTTAGAGAATAGTTAGCATAAGGCTTTCTTCCTTTACCCTTCTTCTTCTTCCACTCTGGTTTTTCCCTTCTTTTCTTCCCTTGCCATTTCTCTCTCTTCCTGTACTCTCTTCCAGTGGCCTCTGCTAGCATATTTATATGTTCTGACACTTATATTCAGAGAATTATGACCATTCCACCTTAATGATAGCCTAGCAGTTTTGATAAGGATGCTCAAGTGTAGCTCTCCAGAATTAAGAGATTTATGTGCAGGGTGTGGGTGAGGAAGGATTCAGTTTTCTTTAAGGGGCTGGTCACTGAGAGTTTGAGCATGGTCCAGTGAGTATATGGGTGGCACAAATTATTTTTCCTCTTCTTTTTTGGGGAAGGGCTTCAAAAGGGTGGGAGTGGACCTGGGAAGACTGAGAAGTAAGTGTGGTCAGGGTGCATGATGTGAAATTCCCCAAAATAATCAATAGCAATATTATGTAGAAAAGAAAAAAGGGAGAAAAAAACAATCTTTAATTCCAAAATCTGTTCCAGTCAGGAGAAATCTAAAATGGAAGGAATGTTGCAGTAATTTCCAAGCCCAATAATCCCATACAAAAAAAATATGCAATACAGTTACTCTATTTATAAGCAGTAAGCCTAGATTGGGCAGAAGTAGCACTATCCTAACTTATTCCCCAGCTAAGACACCCTTTGCTGCTTGCAGTTCCTCCTGGCCATGTGGTTCTGCTCCATCTTCACATCTTCCTCCTCCGGCAGAAGTAGCACTATACTAACTTATTCCCCAGCTAAGACACCCTCTGCTGCTTGCAGTTCCTCCTGGCCATGTGGTTCTGCTCCATCTTCACGTCTTCCTCCTCCTTTTTTGTCCTCTCTCCTTCCCTTCTCATATTTCTCTCCCTACCTGCCCTCACGCTCAAAGAACTCCCATCCCACCTTTCTCCTCCACAGCCCAATCGCAAGCTCTAGCCTTTATTGATCAGCAAATGGGAAGAAGTTTCACATGAGATCATCCAAGTATGTGATGAGTATGTGATCAACTGCTTGTCTGGGTGCTACCCCTCTTGAGGAAGCAGAATTAACATCAGAATTCAAACAACATCAGGACCACCCATAACAAATGAGTTCAGATTAAATTAGGTTTTCCTGTTGAAAGTGTTAGAAAGAAACAATACAAAGGATTGAAAGCTAGATGCAGCCTTAATAAAATGTTAAGCCATGTATTCAATGCACAGTACGTCCCTATTTCACATCTTTATGATTATTGAGCTTACTAGTTAAGGAAAACATTACTGTATATTGACCACATGCTATTAACCTTGACATACACTATCATTTGGTGGAAAACCATTGGTGAAAGTCGGGGTCCTTCTTTCTCCCCAGGACATGATCAACAATAGTTTTGTAAGACTCTAAGTTGAATCAAATGTCAAAAAAGAGACATTTTTTTTAAGCCTAGTGTTCTTTTTTTTTCTTTTAAGATATATTTGTATTTATAGATAGTCATACTTTTTTCTTTTTTTCTAGTTCTCTGGAGTAGAAGCTTAAAGCTTAATTGTAATGGCTATGAGTGTTGGCATAATTCCTTACTCCATACCAATGCCTCCTTAAAATAACTTGGCTTATAACCCAACAATACCTCCGCTACTTCTGGTCTCTGTGCCTACCCATTATCTTTGTTCTTGTGGTGATATGGGTAGCATGGACATGTAATTAGAGCATTTGGACTCTCCTTTTTGAGCCATGGAGATGAGGGCGTCCCAAACCTTGTACTGGATTTTCCATACTAGTTAGTGTGCAAGACATTTTATGACATTAAGCCACTTTAGCACATGACTTGCTCTTACTTGTTTTCTTGACATTACCATTAAGTCATTACTTTTCCAGAGACAAGAACAAATGAAGGCAAGATGGTCTTTACATGTAATGGCCATTTATCTAATCTTTAGGTTTACAAGTAAAAATCAATCAAAATTGTAGTCCAGTTTCATATATCTATAAATATTACCCTGTCTAAATATAGAGTAGGTCATAATCTTTTGAGGGTAAATAAAATCTGCATTTTATTGTTATTCATTGGCAATTTCATGCTAAATGAAACATTGTAGCTGTTTAAGGATGTCTGTTAATTTCTCACATTTTAGTGTTAAAAATATCACTGATCAAATATATTCATCATGTACTTCCATGTTCCTCTATGTAGACATATTCTAATTTGGAAATGCTTATAAATTCACAGAGGTACAGTTATTTCCTATAAATAGCCTATCTAAGATGTCTTCCCATGGATTTTCCTTAGGCTCGCTCTCACCTAGGTACTCAGGGAAAGGTGAAACTCACTCAGGAGGCCACTTGATTTCCAGCCTAAAATTCCTCTCTCCTGAACATGTGCAATGGTGCCCTGTAGGATCATTGTCCACTGAACTTAAATTCTGTGGCCATTACTCTGCAGAGTACATCAGACTGGGAAACAACCCCTTAAAGGAAAGCAGTTTTTCAAGCCACATTATGGTGCTTTTATAGGGAATAAAACCCTTAATGAGAAAATGAGTCTCCTGAAGCTTTGGGCTCCAAGGTCAGATGTGCACACTTGCCCTCTCGGTTGGCAGAAAAATCTGTTAAGGGACATTTCTGGGAGCCCATTCTCTAAAAGGCCTAGGATGAAATAGGATGGCAGATGATTCTCCAGAGCTTCAGCTGGGCAACTTTATAATTCTCTGACAGATTTACTCCAGAGCTCCTTCTGCATAGCAATACCCCCAGAAAGTCAAATTCTCCCTCAGCTACATGCAGGAACATGGGAGGAGGAACTGGGTTGCTAAGGAACCTGTTGTAATAACACCTTATGGAGCTAACACTTGTCAACTAATAACAGTTCAGTGTGAATAAACTTATGAGAGTCTCCTCAAGTGGATTAATTCACTGTCAGTATTGGGAGGCCTTGTGCTCTATTTTTATTTATTTTTTTATTTTTATTCGCATCTAGTGTGGTGCTAAATAAATGTTTGCAGAGTGTCAGCTGAGGTCAACCTGCTCCACCAGATTGAAGCTCAGCTGACTCTCCAGGTTGGAAGTGAGGAGGAGGAGAAAGAACATTGGCTCAGTTCTTACTTGCTTGTCTATGCTGCAGGTGGCATGAAGAGGTGGCTGCTTTTAGAGAACTGAGGGAAGGCAGAGCGTCTTAGGTCTTCAGGAGTGATGCTACACGAGGAGAGAGAAAATGATGCTTCTGACTCAGAACCGTTCACTCAAGGCTAGAATGGACATTGTGAATATTGTTGAATAAAGGATAATGGAAAAGTTCTAAAAATCACTGTGCATGATCCTTTTGGTGTCTCTGTGGCGGTCTCCATTAGCTGGTGGTGCAATTGAGGCATAACTGCCCCTTCTCTAAGACTGTGTGTTTAAGTGGAACCTTGATAATGGCATCTAGAAGTCAGGGTATATTTTGCTCACTCCCACCTCCCATGCACCTATGCAAGCTTCTTGGTAAACTGCACTACTTACTTCAGCATTCCGAGAAGTAGATATGAAACTAAAATGTAATTACATTTAATTTATGGAATGGAGAATAATAGCATCCAGGAAAGGAGGACAAGGAAGAAGAAAGGCAAAAGTAGTCTGGTTTGCCGGGCCTCTTTTCTCTGTACCCTTTAGCATTAACCAAGGCTCACTGTAACACTGAAGATGATAAATTCACTGCTGTAGTTCTTTGTTATTTTTACCTTTGCCCTGAAATGTAATTAAGAAACAAATCATATTACCTTGATGACAGAGACAAAGTATGTCAGAAATGACACTATTACTGCAAAATTACAGAAGACACAGACTCGATTCCACTCCTAATTTATCACAGTGGTGATAAAAGGTCTCACTCTTCCTAAACAGTGAAATTGAATGAGAGTTATCGGCACTGTATTACTTAGGACCAGAACCATTTTCTTCTCAGCCATACAAAATTAATTACATAATTTATGATGTATTTTTTCCATTATTCTATAACAGGAATAATACATGCTGTTCTGTTTTGAATAGCTATTTTCTTGAGCTCTTATTGGCTTATTAATTCACAGGATAAATTTACAAGTCATCAAAATAGTGCTTTTGGACTGTGCATGCATGCATGCATGTGTGTATGTGTGTGTGTGTGTGTGTGTGTATGTGTGTGTGTTGCATGCCTACATGTACATGTGAGTTTTAGACCAAGGTGTGCATGTGTGGACACCAGAGTTCTAAGGTCAGCTGTCTTGTTCTATTGTTCTTCACCTGATTTTCAAGCAAGTGTTTCTTCCTGAACCTGGAGCTGAACAACTTAAGTTACAGAATCACACGCCCATACCCATCATTTAGATGGTGCCAGGGACCAGAACTCACTTAAGTTTGGGCACTAAGCTTTTTTCCCACTGAACCATCTCCCCAGCCATAACATGGTTAAGAGGTGCTCTTGATTAAGACAATGAGCCACAAGGAATTCAAAGGTTTATACAGTTTAAATTTATGGAGCATTTCCCAGAAGGGAAGAATCACCACCCACTTAATTTAGCATGCCTCCTCATCCTAAGCAGTTGAGACATAATAAAAATCACTGGTGTGTGCTTGCTCATTGTGATGTCAGATGTGCCATTTTTGCTCTTATTCAGGCCAGGGAAATGCAGTGCACACCTGCTGTAAAAAGGCTTCAAATATACACTTAACAGCTTGTGTTTTTTTCCCTACCAGATGAATTGCTGCCAGGGTGCCTCAAGGGTCTCCCATGTTCAGAGTTTTAAAAACCAAGTCTGGCTCTAAGAATAACACTTGGCTCAGCTGAGGGTAAATGGTGGTCATGGCCATACATTTCCCCATTTCTCTCTTAGTTTGTTTTATAAGAGGATGGAGACAGACAGACAGAGAGAGAAAGAGAGAGAGAGAGAGAGAGAGAGAGAGAGAGAGAGAGAGAGAGAGAATGTATATATGCTGGTATTTTCTCCCAGGCAGCATGAGAGGCTAGGGGTCAAGGTCTGCTATCTGGCTTCCTCCTATCACCTGACACCTTATATTTGTGAGACTGGCTCTCCCACTAAACCCATAATTTTCCCTCTCAGGTAATCTGGTCAGCAAGTTCTTGAGCTTGGTCTGTCTCCTGATTTAGCCCTGTTTTAACAGCGTGGTTTTTTGCACCTGTATTTTGATGTGATCGTTAGGGATTCAAACTCACTTTCTCTTGCTTGAACGGAATACATTTCCCTTCTGAAACATATCATTGACCCCGAAGTGATATAATTTCAAATGTTCAGTGTCAGCCCATATTCTGTTGTCTCAAGTGGGGCTTCTTGAAGTCTTCCTAATGCCATTCTTTCTTCCTACCCCTATCTGCCTTCCACTTTTCACAATAGCTCTGACTCTTCTGGCATCTCTGCAGGAGAGACAGGCATGGTCAACCGCAGAAGAAAGATCGGGAGGTGGTGTCATGATTGATGCTGTTGAATCTCTGCCAGGTAATCTTGAGGTGGGGGAAAATCGTGTTCTGGAAGTAGTGTCTTGGAATGAACCATTACTTCCTACTTGATCCTTCTTATTTTCCCATGAGGCATAGCTACTCCAGATTTTCATTCGTTACCTCTCGGGTAATAAACTATACACCCCACCCCCATTGATTAGTCAGAGAAAATTACCCATTAACCAATTTCTCTAGTCTCCAGCTCTCCAACTTTGATTCATCCTCAACCTGAGCCACTAGAAAACCTGTCCTTAAGGATCTCGCTAAAATTGGTTGGCCTCTGGATAAAACTTCCTGTGATATCCATTACCAGCTAATTGATTATCCTACTTTCCCACACTTCATTGTTTCCAGCCCTCTCTCACCTAAGTATTGAGACACTGACAGAGCTCAAACCTGGGACATTCATGCTATCACTATAGTAATTTCCATCTTTACCATTTGTAGGTAGCTTACAATAAATTAAATAGCTAGACATTCCTTCTGCAACAAATTAGCCTTTGCATCACTGCCTGACATACATATCATACTTATGCCCAATCACTCTCTTCCAGGAAGATTATAACATGGATGTTTATACTTCTATACAGAAAAACATATGATGGTTGAGTCTTTATAATGTAATTATTCTTTAATGCTTAATTTTCTACCTACCTTTGATCTTAAATTGTTTAGCAGATGAGTCCGTTAAAACCAATTGGAATGTCCACGTGGTTTGCCTCAGGTATTGCTTAGGAAACACAAGCAATCCTTTCTTTTTTAATGTTTGATTCCACTTTCCACAAACAAAGAATTCTCCAAAAACAAAACAGAGACATCAAACTGCCATATTTAGCTTAATACATTCTGAGTACTGCAGATAGAATAAATATAGCATAGTTGTATTTTTCCTGTGAGGGAAAAATTCATTCATGTCTTAAGTTGAAAATAATATTTGTTTTTCTTAGCACTCATTACTACCTGGGGTCTGCAAAGACTTTCAAAGTTTATGTCTTTTCAAATTAAATTTGAGGTTTCCACTACTTTTCCTATCAGAGTGAAACACATTCTAAATCCTAACAAATCCATTTCTTTAATATCCCACTTGAAGGATAATAGTGTAAACAAAAACACATAATGGGCTCCTCTTGAGAGAAAGGCAAACGAGTTCCCTCCTGATGAAAGATCCTTTGATAACTCACTCCTGGTTTTGCCACTTGATTTATATCATCTTCCCACATTAATTTGTTTTTAATTTTTTCCTGCCCTCTAAGGCCTTTCTCATTCCAGTGACACATAAGTGACAGATGATGTTGAGGAACTACAAAAGTAGAGGTTTAAAATTATTCTCGGGTTCCGGAGATTCTGTGCAAGAAACCCAGAAGTCTGGACCTCCGAAGGGCTTCATCGAAGTGTTCAAAATTAGTAGAGAAATAACAGCAGCAAAGCATCAAGGCACGGTTGGGTTTTGTTTGTTTGTTTTTGTTTTTTGTTTTGTTTTTGCTTTGTTTTTTAGCAAACTCTGAATGGTTTCCCAGAGTATGTTATTTTTAAGTCTTCAACAAACAAAATTGTGTACTCTTCACATAATGTTAAGGCCACAGAAGAACTATAAAATTAATTTAAAATTTAAAGCTTATTTTTTTTACATATTTTTATTTTAATTTAGAAAAATAAATAATTTGGTTAAATATTTTGAGTGAAGGATGAAACAGACAAACTGTCAATGCCTTCAGGCGAGGCTCAATATTTGTGAAAATGCTTCCAGCTGGACAGGCACAGCCCATGCAAATTTGTATACAAGTGCAAATCTGTCACTCTTGTTGCTTTCTAGCAGATAAGTTAGACAAGGCTCACCGGATCAGCTTTCTTTATAGATTTAGGCACCTCATTATGAATGTCCTCAGTCATTACTTCATTGAAACCTGTTATAGACTGAAAAAACAATTGACTTAAAGAGGCGATTGAGGCTTGAATCATGGCATCTCAGGGCTGCCTTCTATAAAAGGAACCCTTCATCCATTTTTCTTGCTACAGAATGGATTTGGATGAAAAGGAAAAAAAAATCACATTTAAATCATCGAATGATAGAGAATCGTCTGTTCCTTTATTCATTCGTAGTTGAAGAGTATGTATTCTCTTTATTAAAACTCTAATCATTTGTGTGTTTGTGAGTTCACCTTGCAAGTACATGTATATGTGTCTATTGTGCATAGACGTGTATAGCTGTGTATGGGGACAAAAACTGACAGTCTTGTCTCTCCTTCTGTAGCTGTCACCTTGTTTCTTTAAGACAAATTCTCTGATTGACCTGGAAGTCATCAAGCAGGCCCCACTGGCTGGCCAGTGAGTCCCAGGGACCTATCTGACTTGACCTCCCTGGAGCTGACATTACAAGGTAATGCCACCGCTTCTGGCATTTATCTTATTGTGGGCTCTGGGGATGGAACGCAGTTTTTGGTGCTTGGAAGTCAAGTCCTTCGTTGATCAAACTGTCATTCCCAGCACCCCAAAATTCTAATTATTTTTATTCAAGCTGGATCTTTGAATTCATCATCATATGGTTAGAGTATGTTCAAAATGGGCACCTAGGAAACTATTTCTATTTTCTCAGGCATACATTTAAAGAGAACCTCATTTTATAGTAATATTTTGGGGAAAGAAAATTCCCAAAGAAGAGTAGTAATTGGAATACTTAGCAAAGTGATAAAAAAATAATTGTGTTTAGTTAATTTATAACTTAACATCCCTGAAACAGTTGTGGTGCTCAGAGCTCTATATTGGAAGCATTCTGCATTTTTTTTTTTTTTACTTAAACTAAAGGATCTTTAAAATGCAACTAGTTCAAGTGATGTCTAGGAATATTCTTGTTGAATTAAAAGATCTTCCTTGCTTTATTATAATCAGCCTAAGAACAGGTCATGTGGCTATTATAAGTTTATTAGTGCATTATTCTATACAATGCTAATGTTTTGCAGTGTCTTAAAATGTAAACTTATGGCAAGGTTTGTCCATTTGAATTTTATAATTTACTTTCTAGATGGATCCAAGTTTTCTGAGCTATCACATATGCACTTTAAACTGCAGTATTTCCTAGCAACCCACCCACGCTACTGACTTATTTAGATGTGTTCTATGAAAGTGTAGGTGAGAATTCTTGAGAAGCATTTGTTTTGACACTGTAAAGTGATATTTTTCCCACTGACAAATGGCCTAATAATGATTTCTATGTAGATTTTGGAAGGAAGTATTTAGAAATACGGTTTCAATTTTTTGCATTCAGGATTTTAGAGATGATTTGAACAAAAGACCTCTCCCCGCTTTTTCTTAACAGCTTTTAAAAATCAGGTCCTAACATTATGATAACTCATTTCTTAATTCTTCTTTTGAATTAAGGACTCATTTATGTGTCTTGGTTATCATATTTTCTCTTCAAAGAAAAATTTAGTAATGTATTGACCAATGTAATTTCTACAGTTGTAATAGTAACAATATTAAGGTTTTTATTAATCTCCATGGCAACCTTGGAAACATATCTATTGTAAGAAATAATAAATATGAAATACGAGTTGCCCCAGACATACCATTGGGACAAAGAGCTGAATATGGGTTCTTTTGCTCCTTGAAAATACAAGGAGAAACTTCCTTGAGCTCTGACATTTATAGACTGATTTTCTATAATGATGAATGAATGTGTGTTGTTAACAAGGATCCTAGTTACTCAGACCCATGGGAACTGACAAATCTGACCCATGTGCAGGTATTGACAGTGTATGTAAAAACTAGCAATTGCAGCTTCCTTCTTCTGGATCAGTAGAACCTAAGACTGCAGCCCTCTTACAGAGACTTTATACTAGCTAAGTCCTCTTCAGCTGCCGCATGATAAACTGGCTGAGCTTCTGGGTTGTTGCAATGTAATGGGTGATGCTCCATCAGAGAAAGCGCAGCCCACCAGATCATCCCAGCTTTTCCCTTTTTTTGTCTTTGTGCGTGTGCTTTCCTCGCACCATTGTTGTCTCAGTCAGCTTTGCAGCAACAAGCAGTGTAGCACTTGGTGTTAATACTGCCCTAAAGGTATTTGCTGTGATCCAATGTAGCCTTTCTTTCATTCGTTTGAGAATTTTTCTGCTTATACAGGTCGAACAGATCTGCAGTATGCTTACTATCTGTTTCGTGTCTGGAAACACCATGATGGATTAGCCAGTACCAAAGATCCAAACGAGTCATGCCATTACAAATTTCACCTCTCCTGTGCTGACCATTATGGGGTATGTCATTGTAAACATTGTTTTGTCTATGCTGTCCATTATAATAACTATGATCACCGTGTCTCTGGCGATTCGATGCTGCCACCTGGCCCTTGTTACCTCGGGGCCCAATTAAACCCGTTGAATTTAATTCATCTAAGTGAGCAGCAGCATCTCCAACCCTAAAGTCTGGCACAAGGAAAAGGGCAAGAACGAAACTCATCAAATGCGCTGGTGCCCCTCTCACGAGCTGTGGGTCCTAGAATCAGAGACCTCCGGTTTCAAGGGCCCAGAAACAGCCATTTGGAATCTAGGCATTGAGAACTAAGGGTGCATTAGGCCAGATTTTCGAAGACAGAGACTTACAGCCTTAGCTGCTCCAGTTAGCATTTTATTGCTCTAGGCTGTAAATGCCAAAGACCCAGGACTTGACAACCAGCTTTATAGTTCCAGGCTTTGAATGTTAATACCCTTCAATTTTACCTTTGGTAGATCTCTGGAACTCTGCCAGTGAGTAGGCTCTGTAGTTCTGATCCTCTCTTCACAGCCGCTTACTTTCTGTAGACTTAGCTCTTCACTGCCTCTAGCACATTGCTCAGCAATTCTTCATTCCTTCCTAAGTCTCTGTAGCCTTTCTCTCAGCTGCTTTCCGGAACTCTTCAGCTTTTTGAACCGAGTACATGAGCAGCCTTGTGGACCAGAGCTTGTATGACTTCCAGAGTAACTCTGCAGCCAACCTCTAATGCCTACCAGGGCAAAGTAAGGGCTTTGTTTGCTATTAGTACTGCTAGCTTAATCCTCTCTGCCCTTGCTAAAGGCCACCCATAGATGTTAAAAGATCATTCAGAGACATAGGGTGGGGAGGTATGTTCAGCAAATGGGGAAATAAAGTGTCCTGGACTAGCTATCATATGAAAAATAAGCTTGTTTGCACAGGTAGAGTGGAAACAATTCTGGTATTCGTCCTGTTGCACCTCCTCCACACTAGTTTGTGAGTTTCTCCTCATCACATCAATGACTAGTATGTATATGCATTAAACACAAATTTATTACTGAGCCTCAAAAGAATTGGTCCTGATTGAGAATTGATGCAGGGTAGTCAATCAAGGCTTGGTATGTACAAAGTAAAGTCTCAAGGAGATAGTGCAAGTTGTCATAAGGTTCATGCCTTGAATGGAATTTAATAAAGTAGAGGTTGTGGCTTTAGTGCCAGTCATAGTCATAGCATTTCTTGCAATTGACATGGAGTTTCCTGGGAAATTTTATGGAATATTCGGAACAGCCAGGCTGCTATGATGGTAAATAGGACTAAACCACTGGGAAAATATTTTGAGGGAGAGCTGGACTTTTCCATCCTCTCTCAACCAGATGGGGCACTTGTCACTTCAGACATTCTATCAGAATGACTTGATGTAAGCATTGGGAGTATACATGGGATTTTTCAGTAGATCTAAACTACAAAGAATCTATTTCAACAATGCTCCCCTTACCTTTTATGAACTATGTTAACCAGATGCTCATTTCCAAGGCACAGCACCTGACATATATCTCCAAAAAAGAGAGAAAAAGGTATTGTCTACTTTGAGTCCTAGTTTCAGTCCACCTCAGTGAGCTGTGAGTCCATGATGAGGCAGGGTATCACTATGAGCCAGATGTTGCTGAAGAACGCTGCATCTTCGTGGTAATAGGAGGGATAAAGAGAAAGAAAAGGGGCATGAAACAGCATACAGCTTTCCAGAGACATTCCCACACTAGTATACTTCTTTGGACCATACTCTACGTTCCATCTTTTGCCACCTCTCAAATAATGTCATCCTCTAATGAATCTGTCAAGTGATCAATCCATTGAGTAAGTCAGAGTCTATAGAATCCAAGCATTTCTCAAAAACCCAACAGCTATAAAATGTACCCTATATATGTGTAGAGACCCTTCCTATTCAAATCATAACACATAATTTATTGTTTAAATAATTATATATATATGTGTATATATACATATATATGTAAAATGGCCTTGGTTCATTCATATGAAACGTATACATATTTACTCTTCTCTCCTTCCTCCCTTCCTTCCTCCTTCCCTTCCTTCCTTCCTTCCTTCCTTCCTTCCTTCCTTTCAACTGTCCTTCTATTTTTCTTTGGATGATAATGTACAAATTTTCAAGTAAGAAAATGGCAGTTATGGTACTTATAATGGTAACAATTAAAATTAGAATTGTTTTTATTTAATGTAGTTTTGCAAAGTAAGGGCCCAAATGTGTTTAGGAGAATAAATGGTCTACATTGATGGAAGTATATTGGGGAAATGACTTCTGAAAGCTTCCCTCCATTTTCTATTGAATACATTTGCAAACTCCTAAAGTAAAAGGATGTTCTGTTTAATTAACGGCTTAAAATGACAGTTCTCTTGGGAGGGCTCACTCTGAGCATGATCAAACTCTTTTGTGTGAGAGAATTTCTGAACAGTTAATAAGAAAAGGAACTTAGAAGGGCCAGTGGCAGAGAGCCAGTATATAGTTACTATATACTAGCACATGATTGTGAGGTTTGTGACCAATAATGAGAGTCAGTATCATAAAACACACAACTCTGCGAAGGCGTTTCTTTTCCCATTGCTGCCCTAACCTCTGACTCATTCAGTGCAGTCACTAATTTTATTTTTAAAGTTCATTTTACATATATTAAACATCTGGATAATTATAGTAAAATCTAATCAAACTCTCAGTGTATGTGAATAGTTGGAAATAAATGGCTAATCAGCTATTGTTCTTTTAATCTCCTTTCCAGATGGAAATAATCATAGTCTCAAAGATATTCCAAGATTACTCTCATCATTTTAACTTTATCTACCAACAAAATAATAAACATGGAAACTATTTTAATGAACAACTTTTTCATATATTGAATATTATGCATAAGACTATGGTACCATATCATTCTGCTTAAATTACCCGGAATTTTAGGACAATTGTCTGCATAAGGAATATAAAAGAAGCACAGAATCGACTCACATTCTGCTGATTATTTTCATTCAGTGAAGTCATTATGTTACAATGACTGCAACAAATAATAAGTGATGTGGTATGGCCTGTGACTAACAATTTGTTGCCTTTTTTTCCTTTGGTGTGCCGGAAATCGAGCTGAGTTTTACATCCAGGGAGTGTATGAATCATTCTGATAAACCATTAAAAGACATACATACAACTTCTTAGGACAGAGGACCTGAGAGAGAGCTTGAGTTATACTGGTCGGTCCCGTTCTATTTCTCACACATGTTCTGCAGTTATTTTGAAATCTACAAGGAGAAAAGAGAGGAGGACTGGATAAATGTAAGGAAGAGCCTTGTCATGCAGCTACTTCATCAAGATGAACGCTCCACAATTTCTCCTGTGCAGGCTCCTTCATGACTGCAGCAAACACGACTTACTCTTCCACAGCATGAAGAACACATCACAGATTGCATAATGAATATTTTATGGCTTAATGTTTCCTTTTAGATTATGAAGTCAGTTTTGATAAGATGGCAAGAATTCTGTCTTGTTCAAGTTTGACTCTGTAACATATGTTTAGCAAAGGAGTAAACATGTTATACATGCAGTATGTGCTTCCATTCTTTGATAACAGAAAACAACAGTACAATGGCTGGGGAATTATGGTACCCATGGTCAAGTTTAGTTCTTATTCTCCCATTCAGAAATGATCATAGTTTAGAATATATTTATCCCTTGATAATATTTTCTTTTTCTATATTTTAAAAAACTGAAAGCTCATTTTTAATATGCAAAAATACAAGGGACATTCCTTTAATAAATTTGAATGAGAAGACTCTTTGTGACTTTGTGACATTGACAAGTGGCACAGATCAATCTACTATCATCTCTGGACTAAAGAGAAATGAGAAGTTAAATACTTAGTTCCAAAAATATTAGCACATAATCACATTGTTTTTGACCCAAGCTTCTTATGATAACCTATGCTATATTTTTAGCAATCACCTTCTAATCCTCTTAAGTTAAAATGACAGGTCATAATATTTTAATGGAGAATGAGTGGAAAATGAATGGCAGAATAGTGTCATATATTAAGTAAAATAACTTTGTAATTAAATAGAAAGGCCATTTCAACTCAACAAAAGCTTTCTTTCTAACTATTGTTACACATTCATGGCACCTGTCAAAAGATTTAGGACTGGTTTCCACCATCCTCCTACCAATACCTCTGGTTAATTTGGGAGCACATACTCTTAGTTTTCTTCTTTCTTGGCAATATCTTAGAAGTATAGATCTCTTTGCCTATAGTTAGGCCTTAGTTGTTGTACACGTCCTATATTCTGTGGAGTATTCTTTGCTACATTAAGGCATTTCTGGGGACTGTGCTGTATTTTTAAATACAAGGCACACAACCTTGCTGTGATACCAACATTTCTGTCTCAGAGCTATGAGATATGCACCCACCAGCTATCATATTTAAGGATTTGGATTTATTTATCCTGCTTTCTCTGGCTTTGGAGAATGGAGGGATCATTACCCATGGAACTGCCTAGTAGCATCAGTAATTCTTTGTGGTAGTCATCTGTACCATCAGGCTACTTCACCAAAGAATTTTAAAGTTTTATAAACTGGGTCTAGTGAGTAAGTTGAGCGAGAAATGAAAATTTTCTTTGACTTTCAAGTGCTTATGAATGGTTTTGTGGGAAGGATACATGTGGAAAGATGAAGAGATATTTCTGTAGATAGAATCAACAGGAGTTGGTATCAATGAGATTTAAATAATGAGAAAAAGCACAATGTGGAAGAGAGCTTTGTCATCTGCTGTATACAACCATCTAATAAACTGGCCATCTTCCCTGAATATGCCAGGATATGAAGCAGGATTAGGGAAAAAATACAGAATATTTTAGTGCAGAGACCAAGAGACAAACTGCTTAGATAAGGTTCTGGCATTTTTGAAAAATATGAAGGGCTTGTTGGGAGCAGGATATTATGATTCTTTGCACCTTTTCTTCTTGTTGCATTCGGCAGGCAAAAGAAAGCAATTTTATTCATCTCATCTGGGGATAATGCAAATGAGTAGACACAAGTTTGAATGGCACTTGTGAGATTTTGGGAAGTATTAATATGTTAGGTAGATATGTGTAGGGGATTAATAGTTTCTTGTGGCACCCACAGGATCAATAACTATAGAGAGGGCATAGATAAAGGTTGAAAGTCATTATGGTGAAAACAAACTTTTCAGTGAACCCCAATAGGAAAGATGAAGCTGAAGTGGCCTGTCTTAGTCAGGGTTTCTATTCCAGAACAAACATCATGACCAAGAAGCAAGTTGAGGAGGAAAGGGTATATTCAGCTTACTTCCACATTGCTGTTGATCACCAAAGGAAGTCAGGACTGAAACTCAAGCAGGTCAGGAAGCAGGAGCTGACGCAGAGGCTATAGAGAGATGTTCCTTACTGGCCTGCTTACAGCCTGCTCTCTTATAGAACCTAAGACTTCCAGCCCAGAGATGGCACCACCCACAAGGGGCCCTACCTCCTTGATCACTAATTGAGAAAATGCCCCACAGCTGGGTCTCATGGAGGCACTTCCCCAACTGAAGCTCCCTTCTCTGTGATAACTCCAACCTGTGTCAAGTTGACACACAAAGCCAGCCAGTACATGTCCCAATAGATTTCTCTGTTTAAGATAGGAAGATGTTGATTCATATACTGTGGATTCATATACTGTGGACTATTTCCAGCATGAAAGATATCTCCTTTGATCAGCTCATGGAAATGGTTCTCCAAATAAGAGCAGCAGAATCTCCTGAGTAAAAAGTCAAAGCACTGAGTACACTGAAGACATACTAAGCACACTGTAGGCCCACTGGTCATTCTGAAGACTTACTGAGTTATAAACTCAAAGCACTGCCATCCAGGCTCTAGTATAGATCAAAAATGGAGATCCATTAACTTCAGTAAATTTTGAATTAGGGCCACTGGCCATAATGCTACCAAGAGTGTCTCAGTCCCATGAGGGAACAATGGGCCACACCACTGCCTCAGTAAACAAAAGCAAAATGTATGATCAAATGTATGGACTTCCACTAGGAGTTAATAGGATTAATGGCAGTTTAATAGAAAGGACGTCAATAAGATTAATATTAATTATAAAAGTATACTATGGACTAGTCTTATTCATTACTGCCTTGTTCTTTAACTTAACTTTTCGACCCCTCACAAAATTTAATGTTCTTTAATATCAACAACTCTTCTGAAATCAAGCATGCTTAACAATAAATATTCCCAGAGAGCAGCTTTATATTGTGATTAAGCAATGAAGTACTTCACTGTTCAAACAAGTGATTATAACTCACATTATATTTTTCACTTTTATTAGGTACAAACTGGTAATAATTAAAGGAGTAGTTCTGAAGGTAAATTAAATTCTATAATATAAAATATTAATCTAAAGCCAGTATATCTTTTTTAGCTGTTTAGCATAGATTCTAGGTTTCTGTTCGATCAAAATTCGTAATAATTTATTAACGCTTTCAACAGATTGTATAAAACTTTACTTTAAACTCTCATTTCTCCAATACGTTCCTAAGGCTGTTGGTTATATACTTTTTTTTATTGTAGAGCTTCTGCATTTTATGTCATTATAATATCAGCCTTGGCTAGAGAATAAGTTAGTGTCAACGTGAAGCATACGGAATGAGCAGAACAATTTGTTTTTTGCTTGTTGAAGTCTATATGCTATGAGGTAGACATTTAAAATACAATTTCAGCTTAGAGCTCCTAATACTTGGAAAATGGAAGTCCATCTTGCAAAAGGGATAAAGAAGAGACTTATGTCACTTTATCTAATTTATAAGTAACATTGGAAAGAAAACAAAGAAAACACTTCAAAGGCTTGTAAGTTTTATGTGCTACCTAGAATGGAATAAATTCCTCCTTGAAAATGGAAACAAATGAAAACATGCTGTAAGGAACATGTAAGGCCAGAAGGCCAGGTAGACATTAGAAGCATACTCAGAGTAGAAGGAAAATGTGTGCAGTGAATAGATAAGAGTGAAGCTCCCCTGGAATCCCCCATGACGTAACCAAGAGATAAGCAGACGCGACCGAATGACACTGACAAGGCTTAGACAGGGTATAAAAACCCAAAGCTCCAAGACCCCAGGGCATTTGACATGACTTGCCTCTAGAGTCCATGTCGGACGCCTCATCGCTCAAATGAACTGGACCCGAACCAGCACATTCATACTCAGCATCTGCTGCACCAGACTAAGCATTCATCACCACCTACGGCTGATTGAGCATCCGTATGCCCAGAGAATTGGCATACGCCGGCGGATCAAGAAAGTGATACTGACGAAGGAGCCGAGACACGTCCGAGCCCGAACCAAGGAGGAAGACCCTCTCCGAGCGCGCCGTCAGGTCGTATACCCATGATGACCCTTAGCAAGCATTTGTAGGGCATGAACCTGGCGTCTTGCCAGGTTCAAGCCATAGTGATAGTGTTTGACCCTATGACATTTGCAATCATAGCTGTAGTCTTTGGATTGACTTGTTTCCTGTGGTGTTGTATTTGTTCTGTTGAATATACGCATAAAACCAACCAAACGCCTCTGTCATCTGTTACAACCGGCTCCCCAGGCAAAGGTCTGGCAAGTGCTCGCGACACATGCCAAGGCCGTTTACATGCCCTGAAGAGGGCATCTAGACTTTCACTTTAGTCACTACTAGAGGATCAGCAGCAGCTCTTTAAGAACAAAAGTTGAAGTGTAAATCTGTTTGTTTGTTTTTTGGAGGGGAAACTGGGAAAGGGAAAATTTACATGTAAATAAAGAAAATATCTAAAAAAAAAAAAAAAAAAAACCAGTTCAAAATGAAATAAGATACGGATCAGACAACAAACAGCAGAACATGGCAATGTAGAAGCACATTTCAATTTACCTGTGATATTCACGTTCTAGTTCTGGTCCTACTCTTCAGGCTGGATAACATCCTCAGTTTGTTAGTTGGGCCAACTGTTTGTATCTTGTTAGTGAGGATTCAGAGTTTCTCCAGGATCCTATTATTTAATATTTTACTGCTGCAGAGAAGAGTGTTGACAGAATATGTTAAGTAGTGTACTGGCTAGTTTTGTGTGTCAACATGACACAGGCTGGTGTTATTACAGGGAAGGGAGCTTCAGTTGGGGAGGTGCCTCCATGAGATCCAGCTGTGGGGCATTTTCTCAATTAGTGATCAAGGGGGTAGAGCCCCTTGTGGGTGGTGCCATCCCTGGGCTGGAAGTCTTGGGTTCTATAAGAGAGCAAGCTGAGCAAGCCAGGAGAAGCAAGCCAGCAAGGAACATCTCTCCATGGCCTCTGCGTCAGCTCCTGCTTCCTGACCTGCTTGAGTTCCAGTCCTGACTTCCTTTGGTGATCAACAGCAATTTTTAAAATAAGCTGAATAAACCCCTTCCTCCCCAACTTGCTTCTTGGTCATGATGTTTGTACAGAAATAGAAACTCTGACTAAGACAAGTAGTATTAGACAAAAAGTAGTATTAGACAGTGGATCCAGATGCCCGAGTGGTAAAAGGAAGCTGTCCTTAGCTTCATGCTGACTCAGCAGATAGTAAGGATAGCACAGGACTTCCTAATGGCTACAGAAAGTGCCATGGAGTTTTATTTGGTGATATTTATCATAGATATCAGCTACTGTATCTACGTAGTGTTCTTATACTTAAGAATCCCAAAGAAATAACTTCCTTAGTGTGTCCTACACATATTTATCAAATATATCACTGCAAATAGAAGTTGAACAGGGGCTTTTTGTTGTTGTTTTTGTTTATTTTATTTTATTTTATTTATTTTATATTTTATTTCTTTTTTTGGAGGGGAAACTCGGAAAGGAGATATCATATGACATGTAAATAAAGAAAATATCTAATTAAAATGTTTGAAATATAAAAAAAGAAGTTAATCTATATTTATAATTAAGAATTGTATATATTTATGGTCAATGTAATAGTTTGAAATATCTGTGCAGTAGTTTATAGCTCAGTCCTGTAATTACCATAAACACTGCTTCATATACTTCTAATTTTTGATGGTGAGAATAATTAAAATCTACAAGAGTTTTTCAAAATAGAGAATTGACTATATTAGCCATGCTATGAAGTAGATGCTTGAATGTATTCCTCATATTTATTAAAAATTGTATTTTAATTATTTGCTACCAAATATCTGCCTTTGTTACTCATTCTGTTTTCTGTTCTGTGAACTTAAATTTTATAGATTCTACATATGAATAAATGAAGAATTTGTCTTTATGAATAATCTTCCATTATTTGTCCATACATTTTCTCTTGGATTATATACCACAGATTAACTTACTTCTTACTGAGCATAGTTTTCCAGGGTACACATGTGTATGTGCATGTGTGTGCCTGCTTTTTTGACTGTGTGTGTGTGTGTGTGTGTGCCTTTGTGTAATGTTCCTTATACATCTATCAATGGATGAACATTTAGGCTGATTCCATATAATGGTTATTACAATTAATGTTTCAAAGAACACAGGAGTGCATCAGATCAGTTGGCCAAAGTAATTTATTCATTTTTGAATACATGCCCATAAACAACATTCCTGGATCATATCATAGTTCTATTTTTACTTTTTGAGAATTTTCTATATTGTTTTCCATAATGATCACACTAATTTGCATTCCCACCAGCAGTGTTCAAAGCTTCCCTTTCTCTGAATCCTTACCAGTGCTTTTTATCTTTCCTCATTTGGATAATAGCCATTCTAATGGGCATGAAGTGATATCACATTGTGGATTTAATTTGCAGTTCCCTCATAATTAGTCATAATGAGCATATTTTCATATAAGTATTGAATATTTGTATGTCTTCTTTTGAGAAGTGTCGGTCCAAGTCCTCAATATTAAAATAAGATTAGTTCCTTTTTCTTTTGGTCTTTCTTTCATTCTTCTTTCTTTTTCCTATTGAGTTAGTGGCACATCTTATATATATATATAGTGAATACTAATCTTCTTTTAGAGTCATTATTTTCAAAGATTTCATCTTATTATTGCTCTCTGTGTTGTGTACTTTTCTATTAATTCTAATAATCCTATTCATCTATTTTTTGGTTTTGCTTCTATGTTTTTGGTACAATATGTCCCTTATGTCTTCCTTTAATACTTTGTCAGGTTGGGGATATAACTTTACATTTTTAATGTATTTTGGAATGACCTTTGTATTCAAAGCGAAGTAAATGACTAAGTACATTATTCTGATACAGATATCCAATGTTCTCAAAACTTTTTTTTTTTTTAGATAGTGTCATTTA
Organism: Montemys delectorum; assembly: GCA_019843815.1. Classification (NCBI taxonomy): domain Eukaryota; kingdom Metazoa; phylum Chordata; class Mammalia; order Rodentia; family Muridae; genus Montemys; species Montemys delectorum. The sequence continues at coordinate 40,426 of JADRCD010219845.1, forward strand.
TTTTTCGTATGTTTTTGGTACCTTTGAAAGTTAACCATGAATGTGTGAGTTTACTTCTGACACATGTTTCATGTATACATTTGACATTAAGCTCAGGATGTAAATTTCCTTGACGTCTAAATTTCTTCTTCCCTGTTTGCATATTATCCTGTTTTAATGAACACTCCATCGTGTACCTGTGTTTGTCATGTGTTGTAGAAAATGGACACACTGCAAGATACAAAGTTAGTGTGTAATCCACCTATAGGGCACTGCAGTTTTCAGAAATTAACCAGTGATTTAACTAGTACAATCAGAATCCATGTCTTAGGTCATTTATTTGCAGGCAGTAGTAGAAGTGTTTTTCCATGTTGAATAGGATTGTGAATGTAAGATTTCTTTTGAGCCACCGGGCTACAGTGTGGACTATGAGGCGAGATGTTACCACTAAATGAAATAAGCTTCCTAAAAAGTGAGTTGAGAAATACATTTTGAGTTAGCTATCTGAAACACTTCTCAGTTCCCTCCAAAACTGTAATTATGTTGATTAGCCAAGCTTGTTTGAGTTGTTCTATTATCTGCAAATGAAATCATAATAACAAACATAATATCATAGATTTCTAATCTCTTGGATGTAAAATCACAAAAGCCCAAACCAAAGTAAGTATTGATAATATTTTTACAAAGATAAAATTTTTCTTCTAACTTTGTGGACAATTTGCACATTATGGATGCATGCAATATTTTATTTTATTTTTATTTTTATTTATTTTTTAAGCATGACCCCAGTCAATTCTGAGACTGAAGGCAAATTTAATTTTAATTGATGATCTTATTTCAGGATAGTTGGAGCCTCATGAACTCAACACCAGTGTAGAATTTGAATAGAACTTTCTTTTTCTCTTTTTCTATCATTTGCTGTCAGGAAAAAAATATACAATATAATCAAGATATTATCAAGAAGTCAAGGTCATTCTCAGCATTAAGAGAAGAGAATATCTTAGCAAAAATTCTGTCTCATTTAAGTCTTTTCCTCACAGTAATAAGGCGCATAAGAAAGATGAATGAGAGATCAGAGAACAAACAAATTTTTTCTTCCCCTATTTCAGAGATGACCTGGAGGTATCTGTTGACCTTTGTTACATAATTAGAAAGATACATTACTTGAAGTTGAAATTTCCAGTGAATAAAAAGTATGTTTTCATAAATATATTGATTTAATAGCCCATAAGAAAACCCATGTGTTTTTATTACAATCAAAACTCACCAGAGTAGCCTTGTCATTAAAAAATTTAAAGAGTATTTTCTTTTTACTTAACTATATGTATATACTCCTGTTGACTTCACATTCTGGAGGTCTGATTTTAATGCTATATGAGCACATTCTATGACTATTGGTAATGATGGAAATCCTTGGGTCTGAGAGATAAATGATGAGGTCAAAATTAGACGACTGATCAATAGCTTATGAAGATCAAATGTCTTCTGGCTGAAGAATTAACATCTTATACAAAAAAAAGATGTTATATAGAGCATTAGTCATCTGTGGAAAGTACAAAAAGAGGTCATGAATTTTTTCAGTGATAATGGTCATGGAATCAATGAACATAAGCTAATTAGTCATTAGATATCAAGTCACTTACGTCTTACTCCCAATGGTACATCTTGGGTTTGGATTCAGTGTTCCTGATTCCATTTCGAGATGGAAACACACAATATTCTTGCCTTTTACCATTAGGTGTCCAATTAATCTGCATGCTATTGTTCAAGAATTCTGATTCCCTCATCTGTCTGCTTCTGTTTTATCATCCCTATTACTGTAATACTTCATAGTAAATCCACAAAACAGACCTCAGTTGTGATTACTGTACAGCCGATTGTTTGACTACTTTGGATGCAAGGTGTCAACATTGTTGACACAAATATTTATAGTTGGTGTGATATTTATTTTTGAGTTCACAAAAAAAGAGATGTCTTCTGAGGTATGTAACTATGTAACAAAATCTATCTTAATTAGTAAATGTGTGACCATCTTTCACTTCCTGATTTTTCTGTAGGAAAGTGCTAATCTGATGCCATGGGCAAAATGAGTCTTAGAAATTTCAAACTGAATCTACAGTTAAAAAAAAAAAACACTCCTCTGTAATAATAAGAGTCGCCATGTCTAGACAATACTAATTAAAAAAACCTTATGGGCACCATGCATTTCCAAGTTTAAATCATCTCTCTCTCCTTTCCCCCTCTGTCTCCTCTCTTTCTTCCTTCCTCACTTTATCCTTCACCTTTTTCTCTCATTATCTCACGGGTGTCATCTCTATTGTTCTCTTTTCATTAGCCTGAAATTAAAACCTATGCTAGAGAGATGGCTCAAAGGTGAGAGCTCTTACTGGTCTTTTTGAGGACTTGCATTCATTGCCTTGAACTCACATAAAGTCGCTTCTACTACCTATAACTCCAGAAAATATGGCCCTATATTCTTGTTTCTGTGGGCACCCATACACATTGTAGCATCCTCAAAAACAGGTATACGTACCTACCTGTTGATCATAAACTAAATGAAGAACAAAAAAAAATCCATCAGCCAACAACCAACTAATGAACTAATCAACCAACTGGCTAACTAACCAACCAAAAAAGTCAAAAAAGTCAAAAAAGTAATAATAATAATAATAATAATAATAATAATAATAATAATAACAAACCTACTTTGGAGATATTTCAAAATATTTTCCAAATAACATGGCATTCTAGTTTCATTTCTGTTGATGTGCTAAATATCCTGACAAAAAGGGCAAATTAAGTGAGAGAGAGTTTTTTTACACCCCATCATTGGGACAAGATAACACAATAACACAAGCAGTTAGTCACATCTGCTCTGCAGTCAAGAGCAGAAAGAAAGAAAAATACATGCACCCTTTGCTTAATGCTGTCAGATATTTTATCTTTCAGTAGCCAGGGCTATATTATAGAGGAAATAGTGCCACTCTCAATAGGCAGAGTCTTCCCAATGCAATTAATATTCATGACAATCCCACCCAGGCAGCCATTGGCCAATCTAATCTATGAAATTCTTTACCAAGACTGCTCACAGCCAACCACTGATTGTTGGGACTAAACCATCAACCAAAGAGTACACATGGAGTGACCCATGGCTCCAGCTGCATATGTAGCAAAGGATGGCCTTGTAGAATATCAATGGGAGGAGAGGCCTTTGGTCCTGTGAAGACTCCATTCCCCAGTGTAAGGGAATTTGAGGGCAGGGAGGTGGGATTGAGTGGGTGGGTGGAGGAACACCTTCATAGAAGCAGGGGGAAGGAGAATCGGATAGGGGGTTTCTGGGGGCACCAGGAAAAGGCATAACATTTGAAATGTAAATAAAGAAAATACTCACTAAAAAATTTTAAAAAATACTGTTCCCAGGTGATTCTAGAAGGTGTAAAGTTAACAGTTAAAATGAGTCAGCAAAATAATTACTGACATTTTGCAACAGAAATTGAAGTTTACCTTGATCTGTCTTAAACATAAGGCCTGTGATATAAAATATGAGTCCTTACATAATGGCTGAATGATTTATTACAACCCAATAGAATTAATTTTGAATATAATGTACTTCCCTTATATAGTAGAATTTATTGTTTATTTTTCTCTTAATTCATGTGCCATGCCATATACCTTAAGGGAGACTCTATCTAACCAAGTATTTCAAAAGAAAAAAAAGATTCAGGGATGGATAGATGGTGACACTTAGGAAACAAAATCATTCTGCAGAAGAATGAATGAGCATATGCATATCCCAGATAAATCTTACATAGGTCAGGTGAATCATTGTTCATTCAATCGGATCATGTTAGTTTCTTAATGGCATGAAGTTTTGGATGTGACATTATGGTCCCAATATGTATGTGATATACCAATAATCATGTATGATCTTATTCTAACAATGATCCTGGATAAACAAGGCACATATCAATGTTGACCATACATGATATAGAATGCTGCTTAGGTAACATGATCTAAAGAAAAACTACTTAATTGTAAGCTAATGCTTATTATTCGTTGGAAGTTTGATGTTGAATAATAGACTTACCTCATATTTCATTATGAGTATTAAATGTGTGGATATTTGTAAACCACCTAGAGCTGTACCTAGCATGGAATACCTACTATGTAGATGCAGGTATTGATCTTATGTGCAACGTAATGTTGTTTAATGGACTTTCTTGCTACACGTTGCTAAGCATTATGCTTATCTTAGATCAAGGGTTTGTCATTACTGTTATCTAACAGTTTGAAGTCAAAACTGGAGAATTCCAAATTATAAAGCATACTTAGATAACTAGTGAAGTGATGGTTGATGATTTTCTGAAATAGTCATAGTATATATTCCAATACAATATTTAAAAAAATATGAGATGAGACGGTAAAGTTCACTCATTGTAAAAGGCATATCCTAACTTTTAACCTTAATGTTGACGTCTTTCTTGTCACCATTCACTTCCTTGCAAAGTTATCTCCTATACACTCCCCCGAGGCATTTCAACCTGATGGACTGTAAGCACTGCAGTACATTAGACTAAACTAAGACCTGCTTCATTTTTGTAAATTCTTTTTCTTGCCTATGTCCATTCACCTCTGTCAGTTTATTATAGAGCAGCATTGAATAAGTGTTCAGAGTAGTTGTACTTCTTGTAATCAGTTATCTGTTGATAGTAGAAGATGATAGAAACAGTATGAATAGTCACCATACTGTTAGAATCCACATTAGACAGTGGCTGAGGTCTCTTTCTTAGAGCTTCAGGCACTACAAGAAAATGACAAGCTTCCTACTGCAAATCTGCACAGAAATTCCCCAATGCAGGATGCTCAGATTCCGGGAGAAGTAATGTGTCCTTCTCAATGCTCCAAGTAGGGAACATCAACTAGTGACTGGCCGTCGCTTGTAGCTACACATTTCTAACACCTAGTGGTTGATACAGTAACTGGATATGTCACCCTCCCTCCACAACTTCAGAGCTATATATTCCTATGCCGGAATATTCCCTACCTTCTGGCTGAAGATTCTGGATACCTCGGCTACCTGAAGCCTCCCTTCTTCCTTACAGATTTATAGAAACCCACATTCGCTATGCCTTGTGGGCCTGAACTCGCATCCGAGCCTTCACCACGATGTCTGTCTATCTGCCTGTGTTATTAATAACTCTTTTAATACATTTCTTAGCTCTATAGACTATATATCTTAGTGTTCCTTTTCAACCTCAAACCTGAGACTTTTCAGATACAGCTCTCAGGTCCTTCTATTGTTATGATTTCAGTAGTTAGTAGATCAAAATTAGTGGGTACAAACAGAATTAGTTATGACCTCCAAGTGTTAGTGGATTAGCCATATGTGTGACAACTGAGGAGATGTGTTAGAGACATTTCTCACTACTAATAGTGCTAAGGTATGAATAGATTATAGGTTAGTCTTAAAGGTAATCTTTTCCTGCGGGTGCCTTGGGGAGATGAAAAAAATGAAGAATATGCTGTTGGAGTATAAATTCGGCCTCCGGGGAAGCTGTTCTAGTTCAAAAGATTATAGAGATCTTTACAACTTCCAGAAGACATCATGAATACACAATAACTCGGGGAAATAAGGACCCAGCAGAACACTGGAAGTTATTGATGGATGGCTTTTTCTGGAGCAGAACTGAAAATATTGCCCACTGCATACTGCAACAGTCATTTACACTGTTATGGGCAATCCCTGGAGAAGTGGAAGTAAAAGTTGCCTATATAAAATGGTCTTGAAATTATGTAATAGAAACAATACTGCATGTACTGCTCTTGTAAGTCTATTAACGTTTAAACATTTAATTTTTATTTTTAATTATGTTTATTGTGTGTGTCTGTATTTGTGTATATGTATATGAGTGCATATGCCTATGGAGCCCTGGTTAAGATTCCCCTAGAACTGGAATTAAAGGTGGTTGTGAACAACCCAACACAAGTAAAATAAATAAATAAATAATATATATATTATATGTATATATATATTCTATATATTCTAAGAGCTTGTGCGCCTTTTGGAAACTAATTGATAATAATAGTAATAGCTGACAAAAGAGATTCTGCTCGTAATTTTATTTTTTAAATTGTGTGTGTTTGTGTGTGTGTGTGTGTGCCCGCGCGTGTGAACATTTGCATGCTGAGGCATCTATGCTAGGACTTGCCTATGAAGGACAGAGAACATTTTTTTGGGAAATTGATTCTCTCCTTTAATCGTGAGTATTAGGGATCAGACTCAGGTCCTCGGGCTTAATGGAGCAAATGTGCTTATTCACTGAGCCCTTCTTCACGCCCTAAAATAGTTTGTAAAGATTTGAAAGGTGATTAAGTGTGGTCCCCTTTCGCAGGACCACCCTTCAAAATGGTGAAAAATGAGGCAATAGAGCAGGTCACTGGCGCCAACTTTTCACTCTGAGTCCACTTGGGGAAGAGTTCCTCGGCAGAATTAGTTCATTAATCTCCTTGGAGTCTTCTCCCATCACTCACAAGACTTTGCGTGGAATGCTTCCTTTTGTTGGCTGGAATTTTTCAGAGCTCTATTTATATCAAAGGGGACATCAAGAACCATAACCCTCACTAAAAATGAAATCCTGCGGCTGAGCCTGCCAACTGGCATAGGAAGCTTTGCAACCGTAAGTGAATCTCTTAAGGCAAGTCACGCACAGAGGAGAGAAGACAGGAAGATGCCCAGGCAGTTTATGATAGAATGAGAGACAGGGAAGACTGGGAGCGGCAGGCAACAAAACCTCAAAAGACTCCCAAAGAGAAATCTTTGGCTTAGCTCTCTAGAAGCCAAGAGACAGGAAAAAAAATACACACACACACACACACACACACACACACACACACACACACACACA
>JADRCD010219845.1:55076-67998 GCA_019843815.1 Montemys delectorum
TTTTTTTTTTTTTTTTTTTTTTTTTTTTTTTTTTTTTTTTTTTTTGATGAGCCATAGTAGCTACATTCATCTGTGAGGATAAAGATGATATTTAGAAGATAGCAAGGAATTATGCTGGTTTAGATAAGTGGTGGTAGTAGATTCCTTCCTTATCTCCACGACTTAAAATACCCCAGGAGAATGAATAAGTCTTTCAATGCCACGCATGGGTTGCTTCTAGTGAATGGGTCTTAAGTCCAGGAGACAGTTATTCACTACTTCCCAGATGTAAATATCACTGGTTGTACCTCAGAGATAGATATCTTGTCATGCCAGACATTGTTGGCTGTCATAGAGGTGCTGCTGGGTGGGGCTGTTTAATTACTTCTCTACCTTGGCAGTCTGCATAGAATCTTCTGGAACCATGGAAGAAAAAAATAAAAAAAAAACAAAGCAAAACAAACAAAAAAGGCATATGCTGCATATTCTCCCTCGCCTGAGATGCTAACTCCAATGTGAATATATAACTCCAATGTGAATATATAGCATAGACTTACCACAGAAACAAGGAAAGTGTAAAGGACCACAGGTAGGAGAGGTGGGAGTATGGGTTTGCTTTGAGAGAGGAATAACAGAATTCAGGTGACATGAAGTGGGAAATAGAGAAACAGAGACTGGGCCCCAACAGTGAGAAGAGAGAAAAGTCTGTATGCTGGAAAAGAGGGCAAAGAGGCAAATAACACAAAGCTTGTTTGATAAAGCTTTAAGAAGCCATATTATTTTATAATTACCTGAAATTTTTTATACAACACATGTGCAAACACACACACACATGCACACACGCACACACACACACACACACACACACACACACACACACGAAAGGAAGTTAAGCCACACTAGGGCTGAGAATGTTCCCCATAAGAACTAAAGATTAATAAAATACACAGAACAGGCACAGGGACTCTCCTTTCTAATGGTTGTTCAGAATAATCCAAGTGACTCTCAAAACAGTACAGGCTACGGCTCTATTCCTTCTTTCCTTCCTTGCCTCCTGTGGTTGAGGACACCATTCATTTAGGACACAGGAGTCAGGATTTTAGCTGGAACTGAGCTGAAGAAAAAAAAAGAAAAAAGGTTATCTATCTGTATGTTCTTTGGAGTTTTTTTTCCACTTGGATATTGATTTGTGAAGGTATCTAGTCACATTTGCACACAAACACACATACATACACCCCTACTACTTTAAATGTCTCAAAAGTTTTGTGTGTGTGTGTGTGTGTGTGTGTGTGTGTGTGTGTGTGATTATCCTTGGAGATCCCTAAAATCCTTTAACAAAAGCTGGAGCTAATCTTTATAATTAAAGGGAATAGCTGATTTTAAGAAGTCAGTTGAAATCACCTTTCATGTAAAACTTTTCCAGGCCATCTACCACGCCAAAGAGCCACAGAAGGAGAACATGGGGGCACCATCTTGTCACAATTAGGCAAATACAAAGAAAAAGATTAAATTTTAGAAAAAAAATTACAATTCTTTTTCTAACGCGTTGTTCCATAAGCGCACAGATACAATTGAGTAGCTTATTAAACCGGAAATCATTTCACTAGGTGGATTACACAGCATCGGTAAGAAACTGAGAATTCAGGCCAGCTTTAAAATTTGCTAAAGTGCGCCATCTAGAGGTCTAGGGGAGTATAAGGAAAGTACTTTCAGATTGATTTTTCTCTAAAGTACAGATTATTTTTGCTTATTAAATAAAACGGGAGCTCAGGAAAAGGGGATATTCTACTTATTATTGACTGCACACATGGCACTTTATAATTTTGAGCACTTAATTCTAAGTGCAGGCAAGGTTGCTTCGAATTTTATGTGGACAGCCATTTTGGCTGCAACATCTTCAGAGGTCTTTTAGGCAAGCTGGTTTACAGATTTCTCCACACTGTATGAGAGACAGAAAAACAATACATTAGAGACTGGTAAATGTACCATGGTGCTTTTAATGATTAACAATTTTTTGACTATCAAGATTGACAGTCCGGGTTATTTGTATTCCTGGTGCGTACTGTAGATGTTCACGTTAAACAGCTGTAGGGCTATGGGAAGAAAACTATCCTGGTGAAGAAAGAAAAAGGCATCAATCTAAAACGCGTGCTGAGATCCTATCTTATAGTTTGCACAAACATGCAAGTGAACACACACACACGCACACACATATACACATACATGCACACAGGTATGTGCTTATGGTAAAAACTTGTCATTTTAATAGTTTATTAAGGAGTTCTAATGTACACCTCCGCCATGATCCATGCTCCAGCTGGTGACACAGTACAAGTACTTACCCGGAACAGAATTATGTTCTCATGAGTGTATCACACTTGTCTGCTAAAAACAGAGGATAATGAGCTTTGAAATGTAGATTATGGGATCACAAGAGAAGCTGCCTGTAAGGAAAACTCCCTGAGCAGCTGAGGTGAAGGGTATGTATGTAAGTGCTCACTAAGTCACAGCGTGCTGGGTGTAGCATTAAGACATACTGTTAGACTGCTGCCATTCTGAGGGAATGTATTTATGTGTTAGGAAAGTGTGGGTGGGCATCTCAAATGACCTGGCAAAGGTGCTTCGTTTTAACAACAGTAGAAAATACAGAAAGGGTTTATTGTTATTCTATTATTATTATCATTCTTACTGTGTATCCCCTCCAAACCATGGTAAAAATCAACCCGATTTTTTTTTTCTTTTAAAAGGAGCCTCATGTTTACATTGTATCTTAGCGTTAAGAGCAATATTTAAGGGAGGGCATCACCTTGTTAAATGGACACATTTACATATGAGTTCAGGTTTCAGAATTCTGATGCAAGGCAAAGTGTTTCTTAGAGATGAGAAATTGCTTTAATATAAAAATGACCCTATTGACTAGAGATAATATGCACCTCTGTAATTAAGAGCCCCGTGATATGTTGTAATTACTTGCTGTCCTTACAATGACCTCCAAGAAAAGAGTGTGTAAACATTACAATGTGATTCTAGCATTTGTCTTTTGAAGTGTGTTCCTTCTGTGAACGGCAGTGCATCTGTGGATAATATATCCACAGCAGGTCCCTGACAAATGTCGTGCCAGCAGCAGTGAAGCTTTTTCTCTTCATTCACAGACCTCATATCTTCAAATCGACTTAAAGACAGTAATAAGGTTGAAGAGATAGCTCAATCTGTGTTCGTCAGTGCTTGGGGACTACATGAACCAAGGCTACTCCAGGCTATTTGTTCATTAAGCGCCATCCACAGCACACTAACTATAGCACACCTTTGATATTAACAATGCCAAGATCTGTGAGTACACAAAGATGGATGGAAGTGTTGCCCAGGGAGGAACACTCCACAAACCTCAGAAAGCTGATCATGGGGAAACTCCCTACTTACTGGGAAGGTGAGAAGCCTCCATGAGATCTTTGTGACTACCAAATCACTTCCCTTGTATTATGTATTGACTGTGAATGTGTACTCATGCACATACATGGACCTGTATGCTTCTTAAGTAGGATGGTACACTGCTTTGTCTTTGAGAATCATATTTATATTTTAATCACACATAGTATATGTAAACTATTGTCATAACAAGGAAAAATAACTTGTTTTCTTTGGAGAAACAGGTTACTCATACATTCCTGTGATAATGTATCTCACATTGAGATGCTCAAAGATTTTTTTGTCAGCCTAACAAAAAAATTAACAGAATGGATGTAGAATTGTACCATTTGGCGCATGTTCTGTAACCCATGCTTGCCTCCGGCTGTAACTTGGGTTAAAACATGTCTATACTTCAATTATTCGTGATAGAAAAATGGATGCTACCTACACCTTTACTATAGTGTTATGCTGAAGAAAGAACTGAAACTGACCTGACAAGAAGTCAGAACACTGTATACAAAGAACTCAAGAAGTTAGTCTCCAGAGAAACAAATAACCCGATTAAAAAATGGGGTATAGAGCTAAACAAAGAATTCTCTACTGATGAACACCAAATGGCTGAGAAACACCTAAAGAAATGTTCAACATCCTTACTCATCAGGGAAATGCAAATCAAAACAACTCTGAGATTCCACCTCACACCAGTCAGATTGGCTAGGATAAAAGACTCAGGTGACAGCAGGTGCTGGAGAGGTTATGGAGAAAGAGGAACACTACTTCACTGCTGGTGGGATTGCAAACTGGTACAACCACTCTGGAAATCAGTGTGGCAGTTCCTCCGGAAATTGGACATAGTTCTACTAGAGGACCCAGCTATACCACTCCTGGGCATATACCCAGAAGATGCTCCATCATGTAATAAGGACACATGCTCCACCATGTTCATGGCAGCCTTATTTATAATAGCTAGAAACTGGAAACAACCCAGATGTCCCTCAACAGAGGAATGGATACATCTACACAATGGAGTACTACTCAGCTATTAAAAACAATGAATTTATGAAATTCTTAGGGAAATGGATGGATCTGGAGAGTATCATCCTGAGTGAGGTAACCCAATCACAAAAGAACACACATGGTATGTATTCTCTGATAAGTGGTTATTAGCCCAGAAGTTTGGAATACAGGAAAAACAACCCACAAACCACAAGAAACTTAAAAAGAAGGAAGACCAAAAGGTGGACATTTCATTCCTTCTTAAAAAGGGAAACCAAATACCCACAGAAGGAGTGGCAGAGATTAACTATGGAGCAGAGACTGAAAGAAGGACAAGCATATAGCTATCTCCTGAGAGGCTCTGACAATATCTGACTAATACAGATGTAGAGGCTCACAGCCATTCATTGAACTGAGTACATGGTCCTCAATGAAGGAGTTAGAGAAAGGTTCTATGGAGCTGAAGGGTTTGCAGCCCCTTAAGACGAACAACAATATGAACTAACTAGTACCCTCAGAGCTCCCAGAGGCCCAACCACCAATCAAGGACTATACATGGTGGGACTGAATGTTCTGGCAGCATGTGTATAGTAGAAGATCACAAATTTGATCATCAATAGGAGTAAAGGACCTCCGCCTTGTGAAGGTTTTGTGCCCCAGTGTAGGAGAATGCCAGGGCCAATAAGTGGGAGAGGGTGGGGTGGCAGGCATGGAGAAGGGGGAGGCAAAAGGGGTTTGTTCTTGTTGTTTTTGTTTGTTTGTTTGTTTTTTGGAAGGGAACCTGGGAAAGGAGAAATTTACATGTAAATAAAGAAAATATCTAAAAAATAAAAAAAAAACAGGAAAGAAAACAAACGACAACAAAAATTAGAATAAAAATATTAAACTGGAAAAAAAAGTGTTTAATTTATATTTTATTTTACAGAAACCCACAGATGAGAGACCTTCAAGTTTTTAAAGAGATTTTGTATTTTAAAAAAGCTTTTGGAGTTTTAAAGAAACTGAATTTTAAAGTGTTCAAATTTGTAAAAGTGTGTGGGTTTTTTAGAGCTTATAAAATATTTTAAATTGTAATGTTTATATTAATGTCTGATTTGAGGAATGAACAAGAAGGAAAAAAAAAGAAGTCAGAACACCTTCACTATTAGAATACTGGTTAATCATGATTTGCAGCCTTTAATAAATGCCAGCAAAGCATATTTTCCCGTGCCAGCAGAGTCTCCTCTACTCTTACCAACAGAGACTCCTCTGTATAGATCAACACCTACATTTTATAAGAAGCTTTTGAGGCCTTTAAGAGGTGAGCTGCATTCTGATGTGACACTATTGCACAGTAATTTTAAAAGCACATGGCTTCTTAAAGCCCCAAAGAGATTCTTTGGAATGCAGTGCACACAATTGAAAAGCAATGGCAGGCAGTATGGCCTTCACATTATGGGCTGCAGAATCATGCTTCATACCAATGGTAGGTTTATTCCTTAGAAAATTCTTTTGTTTGGTCTTTTCTCAACTGTAACTTGGGATGCTTTTATTGCTTTAATTAGAGATGGTATGAAGATCGTCTGATAATATAATTAAATCATATAAGCAAGAGGCAATAATTAGCATTTTTGTTTCTTTTTAATGAGACAAAGGACAGCCTGCAGAAAATGGCTGGTGTGCAATGGTCACTCCCATGCTTCCATACAATGTCTGATTCTGAATCCCTCTAGCTATTTCTATAAAAGTGATTCCTCACTGCCCCATCATATGCTTTTCTGCTAAATTATCGTTTGTTCCTGCGATATACATCTTCACTTCATATCTCCTTATTGTTTCCCACTAAATCTAAAGCATCAACAGGTTTTTAAAATATTTTCATAAGTTTAACAAAACATATTTATTGTTAACAAGTATACTAAGACAATTTGACTAATATCTATTATTCCGAATAATTAGAAGAAATACCTATCATCTATCTATGTATCATCTTTCTACCTATATCTATCTATCATCTATTTACACCTATGTGCCAGCTATCTTCACATCTATCTATTGAGATATATGTTCATCTATCCTCCATCAATTTATGTGACTGTTCATCATTAGTTGCTTTAATATATATAAAGCAGAAACAGTCAAAATTTCCGTAAAAGGCCAGAGACTGATACTTCAATCCAGTAGGCTTTCTTATTTTTCTGAGGATACATGAGAAAATATTTATTTGCTTGTAGATGGGACACTAACAGACAGATGAGAGATTTCTGTTCAACACCTTTGTTGATGTTACTCACAGGGGCATACATGAGTGACCTGAAGGCAGCTCTACCTTCTACTAGTCCCTGAAGCAAGTTACCATCATTGAAGTGTTCTACCCACAGCATGGACAACTCACAAAAAGCCGAACCACTGAAGAAATTTAAAAAAACCCAGTTATTTAGAAGCAAACTAGAAGGGATGATACTATCAGGTTATGTATGGATATATTATGGAACACTTGGGCTAAGAAGAAAAGGCATTTTAATACATGATGATATCAATTTTGGAAGCTACATCAACAGAGATCTAATACACAATGTTATCTTTTCTGTAATTTCAAGAAGGAAATGTACTGATAAGCCAAATCTGTTCTTCCCAATAGAATTCTAACAGGCAGTTTCCGGTACGGTATCCCGTGGATTATCACAGCTGCTTTGATAAAAGATGATGCAAGATGGCAGAGCTCATGATCAAACTCAGAGCAGAGAAACAAAACAATAGACTGCTTGGTTTTGGCTATCACTGTGGTATGAAGTCAGCCGATCAATAGTCAAGCAAGCATGGCTACAGTCAAATAAATCTTATTTATGGGTGTGTAAAATTTAATTTTATATAACTTTGAATATTAAACATATTGTTATGCTTTTTACCTTATCTTCAGCTCATAGTATGACTTAAATTAGGCATTGGGACAGATTTGGTTCACAGACCAGAATTTACGAGAATCTGGTTAAACTCTGTGATTTGTGATGAATTCGCAGATGCATGCATTAAACCTCCCAGTTACTTCAAAGCAAATTAGAAGGGATGACACTATCAGGTATGGACACATTATAGAAGACTCGAGATAATAGGACAAGGCATTTTAATAAATGATGCTATCAACAGATTGATTTGTTTCCTTTTAAGAGCAGAATTGAGTGATAGAAAAAAAATAAGCAGATTCATGTAAGGTGCTATAGAGTGAGAATTTAAAAGGAAATAAGTCCTGAATACTTATCATGTTCCTGTCCCCATCAAGTATCAGATAAAGAGGGCTCTGATTAGATAACAGCTTTGTAAAAAAAAAAAAAAAAAAAAAAAAAAAACCAGGGAAGATAGAAAGAAGCACCAAGAAAACTTGGCAAATAATGAAATTTAAGAAGTAAAATGGAGGACATAATTAACTTAGACAGTGATCTACCTAACCCACATTTGAGATAGGATATGGATAAAATTAGAAACAGGAGTCAAGATATGACCTCTGTACCTTTTCAGGGATGAATGTGAATGCCTAAGTAGACTAGATACTCTAGAACTTGCAAAAAGATTCACAGGAGAAAAGTCTTTCATGAGTTTTGAGCCTTTGGTACACTGTTGCTACTTTTTAGTCAAGTAATCCAGTGGAATAATGAGATGCAGGAAGCCTGGAAGGATGAAGCTAACTCGGACCATTATATAACTTTCATGTAAATGAAAGAAATAAGGATAATTTGTCAGAAAGTCATAGACAACTAAAGGCCTCATAGTTTAATAAGCCATGGAATATATGTATATTTTCTTGGTTGTATTGGCATATAATGAGATAAAAACGGCTTAGTACATATCTCATCTTCTGGACATTTTTGTATCAGAAAAATCAAGGATGATTACAGTAAGATAATTTACTAGTACTCTCAATTACCAAGAGCTTAATAACTCTGTGTTTTCTACAGAAAACTCCAATTTATAACCATCATATCAGTTCCTTCTGGGGCTGTGCTACTCCTCGCAGGCTCTTCTTTGTTGAGTTTATCCATCAATTAGGAGACGCGTGATGCCTCTAGCTAGCAGGCAGTACTGTAAGTACCTCAGGACTATGAAGTTATGACCTCTTTTTTTTTTTTTCTGTCTCTCAGTAAAAGCTGTTCTTTTAAAGAAAGTATTCCCTTAAGCAGCAGTTGAGTTTAAATAACCCATTTGTTGTTTGCCCAGAGGTTGGGAGGTATTATATAGTGTGTTAAATGTATGAGTTTTCATACCGTGTTTGACTTATGAATCCATGTGAAGGAGTTTGGATCCTTGTGGGTTCTTTTCTGTGAATAATCACTTCTTCCCAGTGCATTTCTTTAAACCAAGAAGCAAAACCAGTCTTGTCTGTTCAAAGTAACAGAACGACAGCCATCTATACCACTTGGTGTGCAAAAACCTTTAGGTCCTATCCATGCATCCCTGAAATCAGTCTGTGACCTGCATCAAAAAAGGCTTTGAGACTTTATCAGTGGGATAGCTAGGAAGGTATTTAATATACAATGTTGGCTACAGTTAAAACTCATTTAAAAATTGGCTTACATGTATACTTTAATGACTTTCTGTTAAAGTAAAATGTGTGACTGAGTTGTTCAGCATTTTTGTGTGAGATGGAAAGTCAGGATTGTTCTGAAAAAATGGATGTTGTATATATATATAAATGACAGGTATATTCACATGTAACAGATGATGTTAATTTGGTAAAACTTGTAAGCTATGTTGATATGGTACCCACAATGATTTTAAAAATCACCCTGTTAATTTTCTTTGATAAAGTTGGAAATATGTAGAGATGCTTAGGTTTTTCTTGCCATCAAGGAATGTATCTGACTTACTGGTGTATGGGTGTAGGATTCATATCTAAGTTCCAAGCATAGGAGGAACAGTCACTTGTTTTCTTGAGAGACTAAAGCAATCGATAGTCGAGTGAGTCACTACACCACATGAGGAGACTCACTCCAGATTTACTAACTTGGTCCTACCGTGAAATATATTCACCTTTTTGTTAATAAGAGAAATGTTTTTTTTTTTTTTTGGTTATTATATAACAACACATCGGCATAGACCCTCATCAGTACACATTTATTTTCTTTAATCTCAACTTGCTAAGCCCTCCTTTAATTGGGAATTGCTCCTTATCCTCAAAAGCATGAATCTAAACACTGATCGCATGCTTACTACAGACTGTTATCTCTATTTTTCACTTAAAAAGATTAACTTATTATTTTCTTTTGTGGATAAAATTTTTTTTTGCCTGCATTTGTGTAAGTTATCCATGTTTACTTTGTGTCCACAGAGGCCAAAAATGACATCAGACCACGGAATTAGAGTTACTGACAATATTAACTGCCATGTAGGTTCTGGGAACCTGCATCTTCTGAAAGTGAACCAAGTATTCTTTTTTTTTTTTTTTTTTTTTTTTTTAGATAATTTCTTTATTTACATGTAAATTTTCCCTTTCCCAGGTTCCCCTCCAAAAAACAAACAAACAAACAAACAAAAACAACAAGAACAAACTTCTTTTGCTTCCCCCCTCCCCATGCCTGCCACCCCACCCTCTCCCACTTATTAGCCCTGGCATTCCCCTACACTGGGGCACAGAACCTTCACAGGGCCTAGGTCCTTTCCTCCTACTGATGATCAAATTTGCAGTCCTCTACTATACACATGGTGCCAGAACATTCAGTCCCACCATGTATAGTCCTTGATTGGTGGTTGGGTCCCTGGGAGCTCTGAGGGTACTAGTTAGTAATTGTTGTTTGTCCTAAGGGGCTGCAAACCCTTCAGCTCCATAGAACCTTTCTCTAACTCCTTCACTGGGGACAGTGTACTCAGTTCAATGAATGGCTGTGAGCCTCTACCTCTGTATTAGTCAGGTATTGTAAGAACCTCTCAGGAGATAGCTATATGCTTGTCCATCCTTCAGTCTCTGCTCCATAGTTAATCTCTGCCACTCTTTCTGTGTGTGTTTGGTTCCCCTTTTTAAGAAGGAATGAAATGTCCACATTTTGGTCTTCCTTCTTCTTAAGTTTCTTGTGGTTTGTGGGTCATTCTTCCTATATTCCAGACTTCTGGGCTAATAACCACTTATCAGAGAATACATACCATGTGTGATCTTTTGTGATTGGGTTACCTCACTCAGGATGATACTCTCCAGATCCATCCATTTCCCTAAGAATTTCATAAATTCATTGTTTTTAATAGCTGAGTAGTACTCCATTGTGTAGATGTACCACACTTTCTGTATCCATTCCTCTGTTGAGGGACATCTGGGTTGTTTCCAGTTTCTGGCTATTATAAATAAGGCTGCTATGAACATGGTGGTGCATGTGTCCTTATTACATGATGGGGCATCTTGTGGGTATATGCCCAGGAGTGGTATGGCAGGGTCCTCTGGTAGAACTATGTCCAATTTCCGGAGGAACCGCCACACTGATTTCCAGAGTGGTTGTACCAGTTTGCAATCCCACCAGCAATGAAGGAGTGTTCCTATTTCTCCGCAACCTCTCCAGCATCTGCTGCCACCTGAGTCTTTTATCCTAGCTAATCTGACTGGTGTGAGGTGGAATCTCAGAGTTGTTTTGATTTGCATTTCCCTGATTTACTAAGGATGTTGAACATTTCTTTAGATGTTTCTCAGCCATTTGGTGTTCATCAGTAGAGAATTCTTTGTTTAGCTCTATGCCCCATTTTTTAATAGGGTTATTTGGTTCTCTGGAGACTGACTTCTTGAGTTCTTTGTATACATTGGATATTAGCCCTCTATCAGATATAGGGTTGGTAAAGATCTTTTCCCAATTTGTTGGTTGCCGTTTTGTCCTATTGACAGTGTCTTTTGCCTTACAGAAGCTTTGCAACTTTATGAGGTCCCATTTGTCAATTCTTGATCTTAGAGCAGAAGCTATTGGGGTTCTCTTCAGGAAATTTTCCCCTGTGCCTATTTGCTCAAGGTTCTTCCCCACTTTACTTTCTATTAGTTTCAATGTATCTGGTTTGATGTGGAGGTCCCTGATCCACTTGGACTTGAGCTTTGTACAAGGCGAAAGGAATGGGTCGATTTGCATTTTTCTACATGTTGACCTCCAGTTGAGCCAGCACCATCTGTTGAAAATGCTGTCTTTTTTCCACTGTATGGTTTTAGCTCCTTTGTCAAAGATCAAGTGACCATAGGTGCATGGGTTCATTTCTGGGTCTTCAATTCTGTTCCATTGATCAACCTGCCTGTCAGTGTACCAATACCATGCAGTTTTTATCACGATTGCTCTGTAGTACAGCTTAAGGTCTGGGATTGTGATTCCACCAGAGGTTCCTTTATTGTTAAGGATAGTTTTGGCTATCCTGGGTCTTTTGTTATTCCAGATGAATTTGCAAATTGCTCTTTCTAAGTCTGTGAAGAATTGAGTTGGAATTTTGATGGGGATTGCATTGAATCTGTAGATTGCCTTCGGTAAGATGGCCATTTTTACTATATTAATCCTGCCAATCCATGAGCATGGGAGATCTTTCCATCTTCTGAGATCTTCTTCGATTTCCTTCTTCAGAGACTTGAAGTTCTTGTCAAACAGATCTTTTACTTGCTTAGTTAGAGTTATACCGAGGTATTTTATATTATTTGTAGCTATTGTGAAGGGTGTTATTTCCCTAATTTCTTTCTCTGCCTGTTTATCCTTTGTGTAGAGGAAGGCCTCTGATTTGCTTGAGTTAATTTTATATCCAGCTACTTTGCTGAAGTTGTTTATCAGGTTTAGGAGCTCTCTGGTGGAATTTTTGGGGTCACTTAAGTATACTATCATATCATCAGCAAATAGTGATAATTTGACTTCTTCCTTTCCAATTCGTATCCCTTTGATCTCCTCTTGTTGCCTAATTGCTCTGGCTAGAACTTCAAGTACAATATTGAATAGGTAGGGAGAGAGTGGGCAGCCTTGTCTAGTCCCTGATTTTAGTGGGATTGCTTCAAGTTTCTCTCCATTTAGTTTGATGTTGGCTACTGGTTTCCTGTATATTGCTTTTACTATGTTTAAGTATGGGCCTTGAATTCCTGATCTTTCCAAGACTTTTATCATGAAGGGATGTTGGATTTTGTCAAATGCTTTCTCAGCATCTAGTGAGATGATCATATGGTTTTTTTCTTTGAGTTTGTTTATGTAGTGAATTACGTTGATGGATTTCCGTATATTGAACCATCCCTGCATCCCTGGGATGAAGCCTACTTGATCATGGTGAATGATCGTTTTGATGTGTTCTTTGATTCGGTTTGCAAGAATATTA
Source organism: Montemys delectorum (assembly GCA_019843815.1). Classification (NCBI taxonomy): domain Eukaryota; kingdom Metazoa; phylum Chordata; class Mammalia; order Rodentia; family Muridae; genus Montemys; species Montemys delectorum. Next base: position 67,737 of record JADRCD010219845.1, read on the forward strand.
ACTGCCATGTAGGTTCTGGGAACCTGCATCTTCTGAAAGTGAACCAAGTATTCTTGAATCATCTCTATAGTTTCAATATTTTCATGTTTTACTTCTACCTGCTACAATTACCCAGAAATTCCAAAACAAAAATATTTGGCTACCTATAAGCCAATTACCTACATTAGTAAAGATCTATTACATTTCAGATACATGAATTTTTCTTCACAGATATAGAACTCTGCTGTCACAATGGATTATTGGCTTTTTAAGCCTATGTCAA
>JADRCD010219846.1:3589-21926 GCA_019843815.1 Montemys delectorum
CAGCCAGAGCCTCCGGGCCTGGAGATAAAGCGTAGTGCAGCGTGTCGAAGGGCAGGAAAACCAGGGAGCCATCAGTCAGACCTAGCTCTTCTGCAGCTTCCAATAGGTAGCGCTGCTCCTCGCCGCCCAGCAGCACCGAGTGCATCACCATGATCACTACTGCGGACACAGAGGTTGGCTCGCTGCGATGCCCGCTGCTTGCAGGACCCGCCCACCTTGCCCGCACTCTATTTGGGGGCTTACCACTAACTCTGGGCCCGTCTCGGATCCTCTTGAGGGCCTCCCGGGCTCCAGATCTGTCTGAAGGCTCCATGGAGGTCACTAGGGCAACTGGCAAGCCCCGGGCCCTGAGTGCTGTGGACAGAGCGCGACCCGCCTCCACCCACAGGTCCTGGGGTGCGGTGATCAAGGCCACGCGCGCCCAGCGGAATGCTCTAAGGAGGACGTAGAGAGCATCTGCTGCGGGGGTCACTGCCGGGGCTGTAGTGCCCGCTGCCCGCGTGCCAGGGCAGCCCCAGGGCACCAGCGCTACTCCAGCTTCTTGGGCTAATAGCTCGGCTGGCCGGCAGGCTGCGGGGTTCACCGGACCCACAAGGCCAGAGACTCGAGCCAGCGCGGAGGACACAGCCCCTAGTGAGCCCGGGGTCAGGCAGGGTTCTGGGAGCAGCGCAACCTCGAACCGGGGGCCGCCATCTAAGGCAAGGTCACGATTCAGGCGGTTGGCGGCCAGACGCGCAGCTAAATCCGGTCGGGCTCGTGCAAAGATGGGGTCGCAAGCCCAGGGGCCCAGCACCCCCACTTTGAACACAGCGGAGAAGACAGAAGGAGATGGGAGCAGCAGCAGGAGCAGCAGGAGTCTCGGCAGCCCTGGCCAGTGCAGGGCCCGCGAGAGGCTGAACGGGGACTGCCACGCAGGGACACAGAACCCGGCTCCGGGAAGCCCTCCCGCTGGCAGGAGCCGCGCGCTCATCGCCCTCTTCTGTGAACACAGAGCAAACAAGATGACAGTTGAGACCCTCAGCACTCACTCCCGAAGGGTTCTCCGCTCAAGCCTGTTTCTTAAATTCCGCCCAACCCCTAGGGTGTCTTGGCTTTCAGGACCCTAGGTGGCAGCCCAGCGCATCGCCCCAAGGTCTCTTTGGCCTAGCCTGCTTGTCCTCAGATTGTCTATCTGCCCTTCCTCTCCTGCAGTCTTCGGGGGTTCAGTGGGGAATACTCCCACGCCTCCACACAGGACCGAAGTTCCTGTGTGGGTCATTCATTACTTACCAGCAAGGCCGGGGCTAGGGCTTGGCTAAGGGGTCACAGGGTCGATGCCCCTTCGGTCTCCCCAGGCAGCCCAGCCCAGGGCGGGGGTGTGGGAACAGCCCACTGCAGCCCTTAATCTCTCCAAGCCGATTAGGAGCTTTTGATCAAGCAGAAAGGGGCGGGCTGATGGAGGATGAGAGTCTCTACTGCTCCTCTCTAGAGTGGGGTCGGCCCTGCTTCTAGACAGCCACAGATGCTTTAACTAATACATACAGAGAGAAAGTAATAGAATCTACCTCACACCGCGCAGGAATTCAACGCCAGACTTACATATGAAAATTAAAACGTTCATCGTTTTCAGCTGTCTCTGCAAAAAGTGAATCAGATAAGAATCACCTGTGGGAAGGGGAGAGACGGTTCAATGGTTAAGAGCACTTTCTGCTTTTTTCCAAGGGCCCAGGTTCAATTCCCAGCACCCACATTGATGGCTCACAACAAGCTCTAACTCTAATTCCAGGGGCTCCAGGGATAGCTTCTGAAAGAAAACACCTAGTGTGCACAGATGTACATACAGACAAACATAAATAAGATAATAAAGTTAATTTAAAAAAAATAATCCGTGGGCACTAAAGCTAGGGGGAAATTTTGAAGAACATCAGGATGTTTTGGTTTTCACGATTATTAACTATCATTCCATTTATTGTTTATAGGTTGATAGACAGCAAACATATAATTGCTACAGTTTTAACTGTAAAAAAAAATATTTATAGCAGGGTGTAATAGCCTTTATTCCCAGCACAAGGGAAGCTGAGACAGGTGGATCTCTCTGAGTTTGAAGTCAGCCACATATACCTAGAGAATTCCAGGACAACCAGAGTTACACATAGACCTGTCTCAAAAAAATTATTTTACATATGTATTATGTCTACATATGTATGAGTGCCTGAGTGTATGTATGTACGCATGTATGTGTACATCACATGTATGCAATGGCCAGCGGGGATCAGGAGAGGCATCAGAACACTGGAGTTATACACAGTTGAGAGCCATACGTGTGTGCTGGGAGCCAGCCAATAAGTAAGGTTTTGAACTGTTGAGTGGTGTCTCCAGGCTTGGGACTGCTGCAGCTGCTCTGCCACCTCCCTTGCTCCGAGGTATTCTGTCTATGGGCACAGGACATTGATTTGCCCCTTCAGTGGTTAGATTTGATTAAATTGTCATATTTCATGTCCTGCATAATTTCTCTCCTCCCTTCCTCTCCTCCGCTTTCCTTTCAACTCATAGGCAACCTTTCGGGAAAAACTTTAAACAAGTAGAGTTATAAAAATTCTACAAGAAAATTGCCATCAGTCAGGCATAGTAGGAGTCTGCAACCTCGGTACTCTGGAGGTGCAGGTAAGAGGGTGGTGACTTTGAGGCCAGTCGGTCTACATAGTGAAGGCATGGCTTGGAACAAACAAAAAACATCTTCAAGCTGACTCTTGAAGAATGACATGTGTGGTGGGGTTGTTGGCTTCCACACACATTTACAGACACACTCACTCTCACACACAGAGAAAGAGAGAGAGGGAGAGAGAGAGGGGGGACAAATTTGGACTGTGAGGGGGCAATTTGATGTTACCACTGTACATTTATGAAATTAATAACTGTACTACAATTATACTAAGGAATGCCTCCCCTCTTGTGGTGGTGCACATCTTTAATCCCAGGAAAAGGCTAGCCTGGTATGTATAGTGAGTCCCTAGCCCGGCAAGCTATAGAGTGAGACCCTGTCTCAAAAAACAAAACAAAACAAAAACAAAAACAAAAACAAAAGTCCCATGTGATAAGAAATGTACATTAAAGGATTTAGTGGCCAGGCAGTGGTGGCGCACGCCTTTAATCCCAGCACTCAGGAGCCAGAGGCAGGTGGATTTCTGAGTTCGAGGCCAGCCTGGTCTACAGAGTGAGTTCTAGGACAGCCAGGGCTACACAGAGAAACCCTGTCTCAAAAAGAAAGAAAGAAAAAAAAAGGATTTAGTGACAAAGCACCATGAGATATGTAGCTTACCCTCAATATTTCACAACAGATGATGTATTATACATGGCATATAAGTATGTTGCATATATTAGATATCTCAAACAATGAAGAAGATGCTAGCGGCGAGTAGATCTGGGGGTCAGATGGCTCGGTGGGTGGATCTGGGGGTCAGATGGCTCGGTGAGTAGATCTGGGGGTCAGATGGCTCGGTGAGTAGATCTGGGGGTCAGATGGCTCGGTGAGTAGATCTGGGGGTCAGACGGCTAGCGGCGAGTGGATCTGGGGGTCAGATGGCTTGGTGGGTGGATCTGGGGGTCAGATGGCTAGCAGCGAGTGGATCTGGGGGTCAGATGGCTAGCAGCGAGTGGACCTGGGGGTCAGATGGCTCGGTGGGCGGAGTGCTTGCTATGCGGGCATGAGTTTGGATTGCACGCATCAAAATAGACAGCGCAGCATCGTGCATGCTTCTGTAGTCCCGAGCTGGGGGAGGAGGGACAGGCAGGGTCTGTGCCTCCTGCCACACAGTGAGCTCCAGGTTTCCTGAGAGACTGAAAGATGGGTTAAGGTGTTTTTAGCCAAACCTGACCAACTGAATTTGATTCCTGGGAGCCATATGATAGAAGGAGAGAATTAACTCCAGCAGGTTATCTCTGACACACCACACACACACTCACAGACACACAAACACACACCCACTCATACACAAGCACACACAAACACACACCCACTCATACACAAGCACACACAAACACCCACCCACTCATACACAAGCACACACAAACACACACCCACTCATACACAAGCATACACAAACACACACCCACTCATATACAAGCACACACAAACATACACCCACTCATATACAAGCACACACAAACACACATACACATGCATATACACACATACATATAAACACATACACACATATACACATATACATATACATACTCACACACCTACCTACACACACATATTCACATACATACACACATATACACACACTTATACACCTACATATTTACACGTACATATTCACATCACACCCAAACACACACATACTCACAAATCTATAAACACACACATACATATTCACATCACATACAAATACTCACACACATACTCACAAATACACATACACACATATACACAGACATACACATATGCACACATATACATACACATTCACAAAGACACCATACGCATACATATATGCATACAAAACCACATATTCACACACTCACACACACTGTGGTGTACTTTTTTTGTTTTGTTTTGTTTTGTTTTTTCGAGACAGGGTTTCTCTGTGTAGCCCTGGCTGTCCTGGAACTCACTCTGTAGACCAGGCTGGCCTCAAACTCAGAAATCTGCCTGCTTCTGCCTCCCAAGTGCTGGGACTAAAGGCATGTGCCACCACCGCCCGGCTGTGGTATAGTACACTCACAAAAATCAATGCATAAGTGTAATAAAAATTAAACATGACGGCGTTAGAAAGAAGGCTCAGAACACTTACTGCTTTCCAGAGGACCCAGGTTTGATTCCCAGGACCCACGCAGCAGCTCACAACTTTCTGTAACTCCAGTTCCAGGGGATCCAGTGCCCTCTTCTGGCCTCCTCAGGTAGGTGCACAGACATACATGCAGGCAAAATATCCATACATATAAAATAATAAAATAAAATTTAACAGTAACACAGTGATGCAGCTTATTACTAAAATTGGAACAACACAGAGAGGATCAGCACAGCCTCTTTGCAAGGATGACGCACACATTCACAACTCTTCCACGATTTTGTCTTCTAGAGATGTCAGACAGGCTAGACCTGTTAGGTCTCATCAACACGATTGCCTAAACAAGATCTGAGCAATGACACTAATGGGCATTCTAACACAGAAGGGGCCAAGCTTGAGGGCCTCATCCCTATACAAAGAACTATGGGTAATGGGGAACGCTAAGAACAGGAGAAACAGTCTTCCCCAGAAACAAGCCTTCCAACTGATTATCCAATAGCAAGCAGTTGGCCTGGAGGTCATATACACATGGGTAACATCATATGGACTGAGAAGGTTGTATTTGTGTATTTAGGGATATTAACAGGTGTATACACACACACACACACACACACACACACACACACATTTTTTTAAAGAAAAAGAGGCCATGAATTTGAAAGAGAACAAGCAAGTAGAGTTCATGGGAGAGGCTGCAGGGAGGAAAGGGAAGGGGGAAATGACGTAATTGTGTCATAATTTCAAAAAAAAAAACCAATAAGATGGAGAGAGATAGAGGAATACACTGATACCAGTGTCAATCTCTGGGCATGCATAGACCAGTGTGCCCAAGTGCACACATGCACATACACACATAGCCCAGTGTGCCCAAGCACACACATGCACATACACACATAGACCAGTGTGCCCAAATGCACACATGCACAATCACACATAGACCAATGTGCTCAAGCACACACATGCACATACACACATAGACAAGTGTGCCCAAGCGCACACATGCACATACACACACAGACCACAAACACACATACTCTTGGAAAAACATAAGTGAATCAGGGTAGAGACCACGAATACATTTCTTGCTATATTTCATAATATTTCATAACTTTGAAGTTATTTCTGAATAAAAGGCTAATAGAAGATGCTATAAAAGAGCATGTGTTTATCAGCCCAGGATAAAAAGGGGTTTCTTAGAGACATATAAAATCCAAATGATACTGGGAAAGATTAATACATTTTTTAAATGCCCAGCTCCAAGAAGAAGCATACAACAAAGAAATATGAACCACTGACAAGAAAATCTTTAAAAAAAACACAAGCAACAGACTGGAGAGATGGCTCAGCAGTTAAGAGCACTGACTGCTCCTCTGAGAGATGGCTCAGCAGTTAAGAGCACTGACTGCTCCTCCAAAAGTCCAGAGTTCAAATCCCAGCAACCACATGGTGGCTCACAACCATCTGTAAGGAGATCTCACACCCTCTTCTGGAATGTCTGAAGACAGCTACAGTATACTTACACATATAAATAAATAAATAAATAAATAAATAAATAAATAAATCTTTAAAAAAAAAAACCACAAGCAAATTTTTAGGGGTACAGCTCAGGTCATGTGGAGCTTGCCTAGCATTGCATAGCCCTGAGATCAGTCCCCAGCGGTATATAAAAAAGAGCACAGTAACACCCACCTGCAATCCTAGCACTTGGGAGGTAGAGGCAAGAGGGTCAGAAGTTTAAAGTCATCCTCAACTACAAGATGAGTTCAAGGCCAGCCTGGGATTTACGAGACACTGCCATAAATAAATAAGTAAGTAAATAAGTAAATAAATAAATAAATAAATAAATAAGAAAGCATAAACAACCACAAAAGTTGGCATTTATATATCTCTCTTTATATTCATTCTAATCTCTAAACCTGTTTTAGTTAGGATTTCCACTGCTGTGAAAAGACAACATGACCAAGACAGTTCTTATAAAGGACAATATTTAATTGGGGCTGGCTTACTGGTTCCTCAACCAGGTTCAGTCCGTTATCATCATGACCCGAAACATAGCAGCATCCTGGCAGTCGTGGGGCTGGAGGGGCTGAAAATTCTCCATCTTGATCCAAAGGCAGACAGGAGACGATTTTATCCCTCATGGCTAGAAGGGTCTCCAAGCCCACACCCACAGTGACACACTTCCTCCAACAAGGCCACATCTACTCCAGCAAGACCACACCTCCTAATAGTGCCACTCCCTGGGCCAAGCATATTCCAACCACCCCAACACCCAGGTATTAAACATCCCAGTATTAAAATGGACAAAGAATATGAGTACACTCATCAAAAGAAAAGCTTCAGAGAAAACACTCAACCTCTCTAATAACCAAGACGACAAGAAACAAAACGAGACAGCCACAAGCCATTCACACCCAACAGATTGGCAAAAATGGAGTGTGACAATAGGGAACTGTTGACAGACAAGCCTGCATTTGCTGGTAACAGTGTCACTAGGGCAGTCTGACAGTGGCAGACGTGACAGATATGGCAGACATGCATGGCAGATGTGGCAAGCCCGTTTTCAATATCTTTCCCAGACAGTTAACTTTCATTGTTAATTTGATGGGATTAGGTAGAAACACACCTCTGGGTGGAACTATGAGGAAGTTTCTGGAACAATTTAAATGGTGCGGGAAGGCCCACTCTGATGTGGGAGGCAGCATTCTTTGAGCTGGAGTCCTTGTACAGAGCAAAAAGAAAGGTGGCTGATCTCTACTTCCCAACCAGCCGCTCATGCTCTTCCTCACCCTGCGCAGACACTGAATAGGAAGGCTTTGCTATTCCCCAGAGCCTGACACGGGGAAGGCTTTGCCACCCCCACGGGTCTGAGACCCTGTGGTCCTTAAGATAGACAAATCCTTGTCAACAATACACGTCCCTGTAGGACTTCACACGCCTTACACTTCAGCCAGAGCTTCCTCGGCTCCCACACTTATTTAGAAATTATTCTGTAGGTTTGAAATGTTACTAAAACTCCTTTCGTTGTTGTTGTTGTTTTTTACTCTATTTTTATTGTGTGTGCTCACGATGTGTGTTGGGGGGGGGGGCAGGCACACGTGTGACATGGAGCTTGGGTAGAGAGGTCAAAGAACAACCTTTGGGCATCCGTTCTGTCTCTGCCATGGTGACTGAACTCGGGTCATCAGGTTTTTGCAGCAAGCTCTACTGCAAGATCAGTATCACCACCTTTTTTAGTATTACTCTTTGAACGCTTCTGCATCACTTTATTAACTTGCGTGCACATATGTGATACAGTATACTGTGGAGATCAGAGGACAGCATGCACGTGTTCGTTCTTTCCTTTTACTATGTGGGGCTGGGAGACTGAACTCAGGGCTTGGTGGCAAGCACCTTTTCCTACTGATCCATCTCAACAACCCTTACAATTTTTTTTTTTAACTTAATTTAGAATTGACTTACTTAGAAAGTCCAGCGCTTCTGGCCTTCCACAGGGATGTCTGCTTACGTCTCCCCTGTTGGGCACAGCCCCTCACAGTCACAGAAATTCCACCCAATCCTTCCATACCTCAGATGATAATGAAGTATGGTTTGGAATAATTGTATGAGACTGATTTGGAATCACTGATAATTTCCCAATTATTCTTTATTAAATGAGTCCATGCATGATGTAGTAAAGATGAAGGGAAGATTTTTTTTAAAGATTTGGTTTTTTTTTTTAATTTATTTCATGTATGAGTACCCTGTCATTGTCTTCAGACATACCAGAGGAGGGCATCTGATTCCATTATAGATGGTTATGTGGTTGCTGGGAATTGAACTCAGGACCTTCTGAGGTGCAGTCAATGCTCTTAACCATTGAGCCATTGCTCCAGCCCCCGAAAGGGAAGGGTTTTTTTGTTTTTTTTTTTAAAAAAACAAAAACAAAAACAAAACTTTTTTGTAGTAAAGTATATTTAACAAAAAAATTCTATCTTAGCCACTCTAAGTGTGCAGTCCAGTGGCATTGAGAACATTCCTTTGTGTGGTCGCCACCATGATGCATCTCCAGGGCTTCTCTTCCTCATCTGAAACTGTAGACCATTAAACAAGAGCTCCTCAATTACCTGGCTCCTCATCATGTCAGCACCATTCTCCTTTCATCCCTGTGGATTAGATCATATGAATAACGTCATACAATATTTGTCCTTTTAAAATGTATTTTGTGTGTGTGTGTGTGTGTGTGTGTGTGTGTGCATGCACAAGAGTGTGACAGGTTATGACAGGTAGTGGTCTGAGGACAACTCATTAGAGCCAGTTCTCACCTTCCACCTTCTGGGACGCAGGGATCCAACTCAGATCTCTCTGCTTGGACCAAGCGTCTTTACCCACGGAGCCATCTCCCTGAGCCTGTCCTTTCCTCTCTCGGCGTCATGTGTACAAGGTTGTCCTACATTGTAGCATGGATCACAGCTTCATTTCTTTAAAAATTGTTGTTATGATTGTTTTGTTTTGCAAGACAGGGTCTCTGTAGAACAGCCCTGGCTGTCCTGGAACTTGCCTTGTAGTCCAGGCTGCCCTTGGACTCACAGAGATCACCCTGCCCTCTGCCTCTGTCTGCTTCTGCCTTCAGAGTGCTGAGATTAAAAAATGTGTCACCCATGCCTGGCCCTTAAAATATTTTTATTAGTTCTTTGAGAATTTCATACTTGCATACAAATTATTTTGATTGTATTCAATTTTCAATCCTCCTCTTCCACCCCCAAGATTTCATACTTTTTCTCCCCTCTCACCCTTCTGCTGCTCAGATCCTCTTGGGTGTGGCCCCCTCCTCTGGAGTGTGGTAGACCCAGCAGGACCACATTCTTTGGAGAAAACCCTGTTCACCCAGAAGCCATGTCAGTAGCTCCTCAGCTTCAGGTAGGGGCTTGGTTTTGTTTTGTTTTTTTAAGCCTGAATAGCATTCCACTGTACAAACGCACCACATGTTTTATCTGTTTGTTTGTCTATCCACCCTTGAGTTGCTTTCACTCTGTTGCTGAAGAGAGTAAAGCCACTGTAAACCTAACAAAGAATTCATTCTTTGGAGCTTAGAAATTTCTGGATCAAACAGTGATTTGAGGAGCTGAGACGCTGGGTTTTCATTTTAATTTATTTTATTTACAGTTGCTGCACTATTCTATACACAAGGGGTAGAATATTTTAAATCTATCCTGGTCTTCATTCCAAGATGACATAGTCCACTGTGCAGCCACTACACTGACCCCTCTCATTTATGCTCCTTATCTGACAACTTGCATTCAATCTGTAATGTACAGAAACAGAACTGGCCCTCTTATAGGAAGGGTGGAGCCAAGGCTGAAAGCCAAGTTACCAGAGGGCAGAATTATAATTAAATCCAAAGACTATAAATAGCCTCGGATGCCCAGGGAAGCACATAAGAAGGTCTGGGTTTCTCTTTCTTTGGAAGGAGAGGGAAACAGTCTTCCTTCCTGCTTCACAACCCCTCAGAGTCTCCTGGGTCCCTCAGAGTCACGGAAGAATCCACAGAAGGAATTCAGTTCTATTTGTGGAATCACTGCTGCAACAGATAAGAAAAACATTTGTCTTTAAAAGAGGCAAAACAACTGTGTGTGTGTGTGTGTGTGTGTGTGTGTGTGTGTGAGAGAGAGAGAGAGAGAGAGAGAGAGAGAGAGAGAGAGAGAGAGAGATTAAGCCCAAAGCTTTACATGCAAGCACACTGCTAGTGAGCTATAACCCCCAAGCCCCAAACAACTTTTGAAACAAAGAAACTTGGCTTGAGACTTGAATGATTCGCTTGCAGTAAAAAACAAAAAGCAAGCTAGCAAGCACAAGACTGAGGCTAAAATAGAGGAGGGTAGAAACTAGGAGATTCCATTCCACTACAGAATAGCGAGGAAGTGACATAGAAATATAGACATGTCCACTTAAACAATCACACACACACACACACACACACACACACGCACGCACACAGGCATGGAGTATAGCTCAACAGTAAAAACCATGAGGTCCTGGCTTCTACCATGTCCTGCACAGCTCGGTCCTAGAAACCTAACTGGGACAATGGCAGACACTCCTACAGAGAGGCTGGGACTAGGGGGGTTGCCCACAAGACAGCCTGGGTGAGTTGATTACATACAACGCAGGGAAGAGTTAGCTGGTCTCGGTAGGGGTCTCTGTGGAGGGGCAGTGACAGATGTCAAATATCTAGGAAGAGGAAACTTCAGTGGCTTTTTCCTGTCCACCCTGCCAACTTTCCAACATGGACCAGCGGAAGGATCTGCCAGTTCCCTGAGCCTGAGCCAGGAAACAGCTTTGCCAGATCCCATGAGTCTGACATTGGGACCTTGTCAATAGAACACTCGGGGCTTCCTCTGCTCCCTGCAGGGTTAAAACCTCAGCATCAATCAATCAACCAATCAGTAAGTAATTTAAAATTGCCTCTATGTTTTGTGACTACAGAAGCAATGTATACTCCTCATGCAAATCAAAGCATACAGGAACGTTATAACTAAAACCAAAAGGCCTTGCCAGATGAATACTGTTAACAGCTTGTATGTGTGCTTATGTATGTGTTCAGGGGTATGTGTGTGGAAGTAGGAAGCCATTCTCAAGTTTTAACCCTCAAGTAGAATATATCTTCTCTTTAAAAACCCCTTGGCTTTAGAGATCTTGCATGCATTGTATTTTGGTCATGTTCAGCCTTCTTCTCCATCTCTTCCTGGATTCACCACCTATTCCATGCTTTGTGTCCTCATTCACTCTTTTTAAACCCACAGAGTCCAAACTAATGCTGCCTACATAGTCAGGTGTGTGGGCATCCACAGGAAGGTGCTAGACCAAGCAGGCCATCTCCTTTCTCAATAGCTCCTCAGTGCTGGGTGGGACACCACGGTCACCTCCTCGGTCCATACTGGCATCTTGTACAGCTTGAACTTATCTAGAAAATGGTCTTCTTGTCGTCCGTCATCTCTGGCTTTTACACTCTTTCTATCCCTCCTCCCACAGTAACCCCTGAGCCTTGAGAGAAGGGAAGGTGCGTTGGCTCATCTTGGTTGTCAACTTGATTATATCTGAAATTACCTAAACCCCAAGCACCTGAAGGGATTTTTCTTGATTGGATCATTTGCGGTGGGAAGACTCATCCTTGGGATCCCAGTGTCTACTGAAGAGCAGCTGAGATACCCAGCCTGTGGGCAGAACAATGAGCTATTGGACTCTTGGGCGCTTAGACTGTCGGACTAACTGGACCACAGCCTATAAGCCACCCTAAGATCTCCTACATGTATTTGTTCATACTATCAGTCGGTGACACTCTGGAGAACTCTGACTAACACAGGGTGTGATATAGATGATTCGGCAGTCACTCTAGCGACTGAGCTATCTCCCCAACACTGCTAGTAGCTATTAAAATTCATATACAAGAAAACAGGCAACTTTTAGGTACTGCCTCTGTCTGTGATCCTGGAAATGAAAACCAGGGCTAGAATATAGCTCAGCAGCATAACTCTTGTGAGCATATATACAGCTTAGAATTCACTGACCAGGACGCAGGCGTTTGTGTGTGTGTGTGTGTGTGTGTCCTTCTATATACACAAGTATGTAAGAAAAAGCTTAACTTATGTATAATAAATAATAAATCTTTAAAATAAAAAGGGGAGGGGCTGGAGAGGTGGCTCAGCAGGTAAGAGCACTGACTGCTCTTCCAGAGGTCTTGAGTTCAAATCCCAGCAACCACATGGTGGCTCACAACCACCGGTAATGAGATCTGACGCCCTCTTCTGGTGCGTCTGAAGTCATCTACAGTGTACTTATGTATAATAAAAGATTTATTTATGAATAAATCTTTTTTTTAAAAAAGAAAGAGCTTAAACATTTTATATGTTTGTTTGTTTGTTTGTTTGTGTGCATGTCCCTGTGACTGTAGGTGCACACCTGTGCAGGGGCACACGTCTCTATGCACAGAGATCAGAAGAGATGTGATTCCTCACAGTGGAATCAGACTTTTTTTTATTCGTCTATCTACCTTGTTACATGGTGCTTTGATCTAAACTGTGCTCCTCAGAGATTCCCCTCTGCCACTGAACCCTCTCTCCAGCCCAGTCTTTTCTTCCCCACTTGGGCAGAGTCTCACATTGTAGCCCAGGCTGAATAAAGTAAATCTTTCTCTGGTTTCTGATGGCTTCTCTCTTTAATTGGCATACAGGAGACAATGGCTGAGCCTAACTTGTTGGGACTCCACAGCCCGTATTTTGACCCTAAGAACTGGGATAACGATAGGATTTAGGAAAGACAATCAGTTCATACGCTTTCTGTCTGCTCTACATGTGGGTTGATGTTTGCTAACCATATTGATAAACGCAGTCTTTTTTTTTTGGGGGGGGGGGGTGTTACATTTACAGGGTCTGACTATGTAGCCCTGGCTGTCCTGGAACTAGCTCTGTAGATCAAGCTGGTTTTGAAATTACAGTGAGCCTTTGCCTCCCAAGTGCTGGAATTAAAGGTGTGCACCACTGTGCCTAACATTAGATGCAGTCTTTTAATATTCCTATTTAAGAATGTTAAATAAGACCTTCTGGATGTTAGGTCATTGTTAGAGAAGCTGATGTTACAAGCAAATTCTCCAGTATCTCCTTCACGGACCTGCAACCTCACCTTTACATTCAAATAATGGTTTTCTGGTCCTTAATTTATTTTTATTTACTTGAAAAATAATAATATTTATAAATAAAATAATATGTTAATAATAGTATAATAAACAATACAATATACAATAGTTACATAATATACAATATAATATTAATAATTAAAATGATAATTAGTGATTAATTTTATTGTATCATATAATATATTATATGATTAATATAATAATTAATAATACATAAATAATAATAGTGATAATTACTATTGGTTTGTTTTGTTTTTGAGACAGGGTCTCTTTCTATAGCTCCCACTATCTTGGAACTTTCTTTGAGGACTAGGCTGGTCTTGAACTCCTGGCGATCCACTTGCCATCCACCCCCCCCCCCCCCCCCACCCCACCCCCCCCCCAGCACTCCACCATAGTCCTTTGCTGGAGTGAGGCATCCAGTGAGCTGCCAGCCTTACTTTCTTCTACCCGGTGCCTGATCATCCTGCTGAATAATTACCTTCCCCCTCATTTTCATCATAAAGAATATCCCTGAATGCATCCGCATGTATTTCTGGAGTTTTTTTTTCTTCTGTTCCATTAGTTATTCTGTCTGATAAAAGGCAGTGACCTACTGTTTCATTATTGAAACATAAAGAATGCTTTAGTAAGCTAATACAATTGTTCTCTCCCTCTGTCTCATTACATCTCTCTTCCAAAGATGTCCTTTCTGAAAATATTAAATTAATACTTGAAAATTAAATATTAAAATATTCATTTTTAATTAACAATTTTATTTATTGACAGCTCCATACTTGTATACCATGTATCTCACTCATTTTTACCCCCACTCCCCCTCCCCCCAATAATTCTCCTCCCACCTCATGTCTGTTTTTTTTTTTTTTTAAATAACTCACTGATTCCATTTAGAACATGGATGGGGGCCATCCAATGGGGACCACACCCCCAAAGAAAATGAAATTCCCCTCCTTCAGCAGCTATCAACTGCCAATCACTCCTCTGCAGGGCCTTGAGAGCCGCCCCCCACCTTCCTCCTTCCCCCTCCTCCATTCTGGAATGTAAGCTGACTAGATCTTGTTCAGGAAACCATATAATGGCTGTCGTGTCTAGAAAGGGAGCATTTCAAAGCCCCCACATCCTCTGGCCCTCGCATTCTTTCTGTTTCCTCACTTGAGGTGTTCCCTGACCTTGGGGGTGGGGGTTGACACAGATGTCCCCTTTAGGACTGAGCCACCAAAGCCATCCGTTCTCAGCCCTCTGAGCAGTTATGAGTCTCTGCATTTCCTGCTGTCCTTGAAGCTTCTGTGGCCAAGGTTAAAAGAGCACAAATCTATGGGTAGAAACACAAATATTTGGAAGGCAGTTTGACAACATGACCAATAGTAAATCATTAGTAAAATTTCTCTCGTAAGAACCTTGACCTCTTCAGTCTTGGGCTTTTGAGCATGTGTTCAGTACTAAATCTGAATTCCCTCCCATGGGGCAGGCCTCAAATCCAACTGAACACAGTTGAATCACCTGAAAAAGAAGACTCAATTGAGTAACTATCTTCTTTTGTTTTATTTTTGAGACAGGGTTTCTCTGTGTAGTTCTAGCTGTCCTGGAACTCACTCTGTAGACCAGGCTGGCCTGGAACTCAGAGACCTGGCTGCCTCTGCCTCCCAAGTGCTGGGATTAAAGGTGTGCACCAACACTGCTGCCGCTGCCGCACAACCTGGTGAGTAAATAAATGTCTTTATCAGGTTAGTCTGGGAATGTGTTTGTGAGAGATTATCTTGATTTCATGGTTGCCTTAATTAATGTGGGGGGGGGGGCGGTCCAGCCCACTATGGACAGCTCCATTTCCTGGGTAAGACATCCTGGGCTGTATAAGCAAGCAAGCTAAGTATGCTCCAGAGATGGAGCCAGCGAGCCAGTGAGCCAGCGAGCCAACCAGCAGCCTTCTTCTGATTCCTACTAGCCTTCCCAGAAAATGTAAGCTCAATAAACATTTCTTCCCAAGTTGCTATAGTTGGAGTGTTTATATCAGAGCAACAAAAATGCTACTAAAACACTACTATATTTGTATTTGTTTATGATTATGTGTGTCTGTGTGTATAATGTGTGCAGGTACCTCTGGAAGCCAGAAGAGGGCACTAGATCCCCTGAAGCTAGAGTCAAAAGGAGTGAGCTGCTTTGTGGGTTCTGGAAATCAAAGCCAGGTCCTCTGGAAGAGCAGCCAGTGCTCTGAACCACCAAGCCATTTCTCCAGCCCCCCTCTACTGTTTTAGGCAGGACCTCACTGTGCAGCCTTGGCTGGTCTGGAATTCCCTGTATAAACAAGATGGCCTCCAACTCAACAGGGTTCCACCTGCCTCTGCCCCTGCAGGCTCTGGGATTAAAGGCGTGTGCACCTTCGTACTTCACAATATTTTTTAGCCTTTTCTCAATTGTGTCCAGTTTAAGAGAGTTTGCGCCGGGCAGTGGTGGCGCACGCCTTTAATCCCAGCACTTGGGAGGCAGAGGCAGGCGGATTTCTGAGTTTGAGGCCAGCCTGGTCTCCAGAGTGAGTACCAGGACAGCCAGAGCTACACAGAGAAACCCTGTCTCAAGAAACCCTGCCTCGAAAAACCGAGAAAAAAAAAAAAAGAGAGTTTGCTCTTGACACTTCAATTTCCTATAACACAAATAGCTTAAATAATAGCAAATCCGAGCACTGTTGTATACTTTCTAAAGTGGAAAGTTGATGGGGCTCAGCAGTTAAGAGCACGGACTGCTCATCTCATCCGGAGGTCTTAAGTTCAAGTCTCAGCAATCAACACAACCATCTATAATGAGATCTGGCGCCCTCTTCTGGCCTGCTGGCATACCTGCAAGCAGAACGCTGTGTGGATATAATAAATAACAATGAAAGTTGCATAAAGCCTGAAGAGGGAGTCGCCACCTTTGGGGATATCCAAGTCCTGGAAACAGCCAGACATTAAAAGCTGATGTTGCCAAATGTTGCGTCTTTCTCAGTTGTCCAGAGCCTTTCCATACCCACGTGGTCTGGGAATGCAGAAGTTATCCCAGGTACATTGCCAGGCTGTAAAGAAGTTGCTGGAATTTCAGAGCAAGCTCTTGACCACACCACCGGTTTGGCAGATCTCACTTAAAATGATTTTATTGCACTCCTTTGTTTATCTGAGAGAGGTAATACGGCACTTATGGAAGCCAGAGGTTTTCTCCTCGGGTGATCGAAGTTGATGTCTCTTGTCTTTCTACTCACTGGGTCATCTTGCAGCCCTAGATCTCATTTTAAATTAGGAACAGACACTCCCGAGTTTTGAAAAGTTGATGAACCTCATGTGTGAAACCTCCTTCTCATCTGGGCCTGATTTGGTCGCTGAAGTCCTAGACTCCCAAGTGATGCCATGGTGGGCTGAGACTTGTAATTTTATGTGGGAGGAATGTGAATTGTTGTGGCCAGAGCTGTGAGCTTTGAATAGCAGGACTTTCTAATGATGGCCACAGCACCATTCCCTGTATCCCACAATGTGGTTTTGGCACTTCCCTTTGAGTATCCGTATCCTGTACTTTGAGTCTAGGTGGGCTTGTGGTAATGGCAGAAATGATGTTCTGTGGCTCCACAGGCTAGAGGGTAAATCAGCGTACAGTGGACAATATGAAGCTACAGTGCTGAGAGAGAGCCCAAAGCAGCAGCTCATGCACAGAGTTGACAGACTGACGGAGAAGGGGTCGGGGAGAGTGCACCCACTACAAGACTTTCCTTTTTAAAAAATGGTTAAGGTGTAACTTATAAGCCATAAATACCCCCAGGTTAGTGAAAGAGTCTCAGTTGTAATCTTTTCAGTCAAAATATTATATCTTATTCTTTTTTCTTATTTATGTTATTTATATGAATATACTGTAGCTGTCTTCAGACACACCAGAAGAGGGCATCTGATCCCATTCCAGACGGTTGTGAGCCACCATGTGGTTGCTGGGAATTGAACTCAGGACCTCTGGAAGAGCAGTCAGTGCTCTTAACCGCTGAGCCATCATTTTATTCTATTTTATTTTATTCTTTTAAATTTAGTCTTTAAAATTTGAGACTAGGTCTCACACTGCAACCCTGGATGGACTAAAATTCATTATATAGCCCAGGCTAGTCTCAAACTTGTAATTCTCCTGCCTCAGCTGCCCAAGTGTTGAGGATTATAGGCATAAGCTACCATACCCAGATAGCTCCAGAATTTTAGAAAGATCTGTTTTCAGAGGACAACTTGCAGGAGTCAGTTCTCTCTTCCCACCATGTGTGAGTCTTGGGGATCGAACTCACATCCTCAGACTTGGCAAAAGTGTTTGAACCCTCTGAACCATCACGCTGGCCCCAGAGCTCCAGAGATTAAATAATCTCTCTTATTCGTTGCATTATGTTTTCAAACATGCAGCAGCAGCAGTTAAGACTCAGCCACAGGATTTCTGGCTGCCTTCCCGCCAATGTCCCTCACCCCACGATCCACTGTGTCCTCTGTTTGCGTTTATGGAGCCAAGCTATAAATGTACAGGGCACACCAGATGTGCCTGATGTGTAGACTCTTTCATTCCTGCGACCAATCTCCTTTTCCCTTCTCCCCATTGGCAGGGGGAGAAAGGACAGTTTGAGAGTTACTGGAGGCCCTGTCTCCTCCAGAGATGTGTCTTTGGAGTAAACATGCCCCTGTTATAAGTTCCTCTTCCCTTCAGCTTGCCATTGCTTTTCCCACCATAGCATCTGAGCACCGCCTGTACGGATGGTGCCAGTGCCTGAACTAACCTCATTTGGTCCCTGACCTGAGGTGGCAGACCTGGGCCCTCCCGTATCTCTGCTCTTGTGCTACTCCCTGTTGGATGCAGCTCCCTGATACACTTCTGGTTCGAAGCCTCCCTTTGCTCACGTCCACAAGCA
>JADRCD010219847.1:7918-27107 GCA_019843815.1 Montemys delectorum
AAGAAGAAGAAGAAGAAGAAGAAGAAGAAGAAGAAGAAGAAGAAGAAAAAGAAAAAGAAGAAAAAGAAGACAAATGCTGAGGAAAAGTCAAGCAGGAAATAACATCTGTATAGCTCTCCATCTTCCTCTGAAGAAACTTCTGTCTTCTGAAAGTTCATTAAAGGTTATGAAGACACCTATATCTTCTCATTGGTACAGCATTTATTTAATTGTGCCACAGACAGTACTTAACAGCATCTTTATTTATCCTACTTTAATTCCACTCCAAGAATGATATCATCAAGAGACCTTTCTCTCCATTCATTTGTGGAAACAATGCTTTTGATATGTAGTACAGTGTTTCCACAACACATTTCAACCTATGTTCATCATGAGTAGACTAATGTTGGGAATCCTGGAGGTATTAAAACATAGCAGTGTCATCATTAATACCTGTCAATTAAAAAATATTAACATGCTCTACTCTGGTAAGGCTGTCTTTCATCTCATTTCCTTGGGTAGCGTTTGGGGGTTATGCACAGTGTTCTGTAATTACCACAAATACTAAACACAGACACACAGAGACACACTCACACACATTTACATCCAAAACCTACATTTACTAAACATTTTAGGATTTATAATATGTTGGCCGCACCTAAGAAAGTATTAAACTCAGGAAGGATGAGTGTCTAATTAAATTTGAAATTATAATGCTTTATTAAATACTTTTCATTTTGAAATAGACAAGTAGATATTTATTTTATAATTTGGTGTTATTACAGTACTTTATTTTGTTGTTTTTTTAAATAGTTGCATCTTGCCTGTTGGGAAATTTTCTAAACAGAAAGACCAAAAACCCACTATTTATTCAGTACAGAGAACTGGTAACCCATAAGCCCCAGTCTGGCATTGAAAAACCCAAAGATTCCTCAAGAGCTGATGAATGATCTCCCATCTGTGTTGAAATTCAAAAGAAGAGGCTTCACATACCAGCAAAGGAATTGATTTTTAAAGATGAATCTTTTGGGGTTATTGTTATGGCTCAGTTGATAAAGGTACTTATCACCTAGTCTAATGAGTTAAATTTAATCTCCAGGACCCACAGAATGACAGAAGAGTATTACTAGTTACCTTCAGTTGTCCCATTACATCCACATGCATAGCATTGTACACATCCACACCCACATGTCTACATAATGAATATATACTTATAATATATTTACATACTACATTTTAATCACTGACTCAGGTTTCCATGTTTGCTTCATCACTTCATCATGCGATCCCTGTATATTCATTTTGCGGAAATTTAAGTGCCAAGCTAAAATGATAACAAAGGAAAACAAACACAAAGCTGAGTCTAGGCACTGGCTAACACACACAAACATACACACACACACACAGACACAGACACAGACACACACACACACACACACACACACACACACAAAGAAATTTGGAATCAGCAGAGTCAGGTGAAGATACAACATTGTGGAGCACAGACTAGAGTCAGAACTTAAGCTGAACTCTGTTGACCATGCCAAACACATTGTTTCATGCATAAGATATTGCATGTTATGGTATAGTATACTCTCAGAACTGTGCAATATCTCTGCAGTCAAATTTATTCCCCACAGAGTTGGAAAACTACTGCATATGGTCCTTGAATTCTTAGAGGTATAATTACATATTGGGAGGTAATTCATTTGGTTAAATACCTTTGCTCACAAATGTGCTAATTTTGTTGCTAAACTTTAGAAGTGTTATATTATAGGAACTATTACTGACACACTCTTATGGGTTGACTAACATATTCATTTCAATTAATTTTGCTTTTTTATTACAAATATAAACCAAATAATATTATATTATATTAATCAGAGTCAGAGTCATAAATAAATTTAAATAGTATCACTTACTTCTTATAAACAGATTTTAGTAAAAGAAATTTTATTATTCTTTCAATATGTATCTCACAACCTATAATTACTTACCTAATTTATTTAAACTCATTTGACCAATAACTCTAAATTATCTTAGAATATAAAATGATGCTCATTCACTTAATATAAGAAAACTTACTGCTTGCATTTGAAACTGCCCGCAGTTTCACGAACTAGGTTCTCTCAGCCAGGAGGGAACAAAGGACCTGAAATAGAGGGTTTGAAATGCAAAGAGAAATCATGAAGTCAATTTGAAATAGTCCAATCAAGACTTTACTTTACTTAGGATAAGTCAGGGTTTTTATAGTCACAGAAGAAACCAAAACCAAATCTCTAGATTACATGATATTTGCATACTGCAAAAAAGGTTCAGATGCCAAGGTCCCCAGGTTTGGAAGATCTTCAGGCGGTGCGCATACTCATGTGGTGAATGTGCTCAGGCAGCTTTTTCAAAGACGAACTGACAGTCTGCATCTGTCCCAGATTCCCAGGTGTTAGCTGCCAAGCAGAGACTGCCAGAAGTCCAATGACTGAGGGAAAGGCAGAGGTAACAGCATTGAGTATGTGACTATTATACTATCGAACTAAGATTGCCTAATAAACATTTATCTCTGAGTAATTAGGAAAGTTTCTTCATGTGCTTGTAAAGATTACTCTATGGTTAAGGTTTCTTCATTCTCTTCCATAGAATTTCAGTTCATAGTACCTACCCATATAGGTGCCTCACAATGCCTGAAATTCCAGCTCTAGATTATCTGAAGTTCTCTTCTTATCACTACAAACATCCAATACACAAATGGCATACATTCTCAAGGACACACACACACACACACACACACACACACACACACATTATAATTATAATTATAATCATAGGACAAAAGAAAACAATCCAAAACTAAGGCTTATTGTCACAAAGAAAGACATTTAATTTTTAAAATTTATTTTTATTTTATGAGACTTCCTTTTTTAAACTTTTTTCATTACATTATTTAATTTATTTACACTCTAAATTTTGCCCCCACTCCTGGTACCCTCTCCCAGAGTTTGTCACCCTTTCACTCTTCTACTTTGCCTCTGAAAGAATGCTCCCCCATCCACCCCACGCCACCAATTACCTACCATGGATTCCCCCTGCCTTGGGTATCAAATCTCTACAGGATTAGGCACATCCTCTCCCACTGAGAGCAGACAAGGCAGTCCTGTGGGGCAGTGGTCTGTTCAGGTAACATAGGCTCAGTCAAGTAATTAGCTTTGAGCCCTGGAGCTTGAGTGAGCAGTTTCTGCTTGCAGGGGTTGGAAGGAGCTCAGCTATAACTCCCAAGTCTTTGGCTCCTGTTTCACTCACAACCCCTCACAGCTGCCCCCACAGGAGATGTGTGCTCTATCAGGCACACAACGCCCCAAGCTCCTAGCATTCTAGCTGGACCCTACCCCCAGTAACCTGACCACAGCCAGGTATGCCTCACCCCAAACACAGAGAGTCATGACCTATAAAATAAAAGGGGCGGTTTACCCCCTCCTCTCTCTCTTGCCCTCCTTCTCTCTCTCTTGCTCTTCCTCTCTTGCTTCTTTTCTCCCTCTCTTGCTCTTGCCCTATTTCCTCCCTTGCCTTCTTCCTCTTTCCTGTTCTTTGTTTTCTTCTCTTGCCTTCTTGCTCTCTTGGTTTCTTTTCTCTCCTTTCTCTCTCTCTCCTCTTCTCTCCTTCCTCTCCTTTCCTTCTCTCTACTTGACTGGCCTATTTTCTTTTTTCTTTAATAAAACATCTCATTTATTCATTGCCCCCTTTTTAACTAACCCACCACTCAAGCCACAAGCCAGTAGTAACAGGAGATATAGTCTCAGCCATTGACTGCAACAGTGAGCCTACAATGGTAGAACACAGTCCTATGCTCCATATGTAGCCACAAACCCTCCCATATACGTTCTTTGGTTGGTGGCTTAAACTCTGGGAATTTTGAAGGGTCCAGGTTGGTTGATACATCTTGTTCTTCCTTTGGGATTGCCATCCCCTTCAGCTCCTTCAATGTTTCCCCTAACTCTTCCAAAAGAGTACTTGACTTCAGTCCAATCTTTGGCTGTAAGTTTCTGCATCTGTCAAAGTCAGCTGATGCAGAGCCTCTCAGAGGACAGAGATGCCTGATTCCTATATGTAAGCACAACATGGCATCAGTAATAATGTCAGGGTCTGACCTGTTCATGGGATGGATCCCAAGTTAGGCCAGTCACTGGATGGCCTTTCCTTCATGTATCAATATTTGTTTCCTGGGTCTGCTTCTTTGTCAGAGTATCCAGGCCCATTTTACATCTGGCTGGACTGGAGACAGAGAGGCTTAGAAATGATGGGTGGGTACAGACAAGATCCTAGTCTTCAGTGAGTATGCTGTAAAAGAACGCACATTCGGGAACAGCTGGGGGAAACTGGTTCAGTTTAATGAGGTGCAGGGGAGAAGGTGCTGGGAGGTAGGCAGGGTATCTGGGGCAAGATATGTGTGGCCTTGTACAATTGGCAAGGACAGTAGTGTTGGAAGATGCTTCATCTGCATACTCATGGGTTGTTGGGTGTCTATGCAGGAACCTTATAAGGTGAAACAAGGAGTGTAGCCTGATAACTGTCAGGGTAATAAATTCATACTAGAGTTGATGGGAGAGATGCCTTTGTGTTACCAAGTTAGAAGAGGGTAGGGAGCCAACTCCTACTGTCCTCATGTGAGGTATCCTGGTTGAAGTTCTCCTCTAAGCTTGCTCCTTAATCCTGGACCATTATGGTTTTAGAAATATTGTATTTGCATCATGTTCTCCCCATCTTCTTTGCCTCCAAATCCTCCAGTGCTCTCTCTCTCTCTCTTAAACATATGTTCTTCTCTTTTCTTAATTACACACACAAACATGCACACACATATATATGCATACATGAGATTTGTATTATCCAATATTATCCATATATCTGTACCTATATCTGACCATCACCTACATGCCTACATACATAATACATACATATATACATACATACATACATACATACATATGTAAATATTAATTCAGCCTATTGAGTCACTTTACTACCATTTACATGTATATGTGTTTAGGGTTGAGTAATTGTTATTGATATAAGGGTGATTTTCCCACATGAAATCTCAAAAATATGGTAATCTGACCACAACCTGCACAGTGACATCAGTTGAGATGACTCCTTTCAAAAGGCTGTTAAAATATTGTAACAAAGAATGCACACTAGCCATACACTATTCGCTAGCGGAGAAGGAGTATTGAAGTTATCACATTAGAAAAATGTGAAAAATTCAAATAAAATATGTGAGGGAAAATTGAGAGAACAAAACTGATGACTGGTATTGAGTAGTCATTAGTGATCCGTGTAAATGCAGATTTTGTTAAACATAGCTTTCAAGTTCAAAACTAAATGGGTTATGAGTAAATAAGATAATTACGCATGGAGATTACACACACATGCTGAGGACATTTGGCTCAAAGGAAAATAAGGCTACATAACATGAGAGCTTGTAAGCATAGGTTTTCCTTGAGTCACTTAACAAGGTTCACTAATAGGGCAGCTCTGTACTTGATAGGTAAATTGAATGTACAGGAGGAAATCCAGTCCCTGGGATCAAATCAACAGTATTATGTATCAGCCTCTATTTTTGTCCATAACTGAGCCAAAGTATCAGGATTTGTGTAAAAACATCTTCTTGGCTGTTTCATAATCTTAAACTTCATTCTTTCCTGCATGAGGATTAGGACAATATATAGAATAGGTATTTATTGGTATATCTGTTGACAGGGTTTTAAAATTACTGTCATGGTAAAATAGGTATGATTTTAATAATCTATATCTGCTCATGGTGGCCTTATTTCAGTTTATCAAGGTACTTATTGTCTTTGACTTAAATTTTGAGCACAATTTTGATGTTGGAATATAGTACTTGAAAATGTACTGCAGTAGAGAAATTTGATAATAAAATAAAAACACGAGCTGGAAATGAAGCATTTAATACAGACTATTAATATAATTTTTGAATGTTCACTTTCCAGATAAAAATAAGAGGGATGCTAGAGGCATGAGGTGAGAGTAGATGAATGGGTGAAGGAGCACCTTCAAAGATGCAAAGGGTATGGTGGTGAGGAGAGATGGGATGAGGGTTTGTCTAGGGTATCTGGAAAGGGGGATATCTTTTGAAATATAAACAACTAAAATGACTAATAATAAATTGAGTTATGTATATTTTTCTATATGAAGTATAGAACAAGCAGCCTCAAATGATAGAAATGACAGCTGGCTGCCCAGACATTCACCCAAGATTTCTCTATAAAGTTGGAGCATCCATGTTCAGCCTTCTTGCCTACTATATGATAGCCTTTTTTTGTGATGCAAGAACTATGAAGGAATAGCCTACCTTGTCCTGCAAAGTTTGGAAGTTGATTTCCCTGTGTCCTCTTTCTCCAGTTTTAACAGCATTTTGTTTACAGTTGGAGCAAGGGTAGTTTTTTGCCCAATATTCAGCTTGACACTTTTGAATCAAACTCCATATGGAGGTTCTTTGATGCTCCTCATCTTCCCTGAAGTAGAATGCTTGGAGTTGACATAGCTCACTGCAAACAAACAAACAAAAGCCTTTTAATAGCAAAGTATCTTTAAATGCCATGTGCTGTGGCTCTCTGAGATTTTGGAAGATCATCTATCTAAGTATATCTAGTTAAGGTAAATGCTTGTTTTTAGCTATTTACTATCTATTCAACTTTGAAAACATCTTTCTGTAATTAACTAGACTGGTAATAACAAATCAGTAAACAATGATTTTTCTGCTATTTGAGCACATGAACTACAACAAATTTTATGTCTGTTTAGAGTGTATAACTGAGCTATTATATGAATTTCCATTAATGCTATGTAAAAGGATGGAATGTAATAAGTCCTGTGGGTTCTGTAGCCAACAAAATTTATGTTTCTTGCTGTCTCAGACCCATTCCCACGTAGAGGCATCAACATTCATGTTATTTGTTTTGTTCTTCTTTTGGGTTTCTTTGTTCACGTCTGAAGCCAAGATTTTCAAAAGTTCACCACTGGTCAAATCTAATTTTTATTTCTTTTGAAGAAATACATAGTTTTTCTTCTCTAGTTGAAATAAGAGTATTTTCTCTTCCCTAATACAACACATTTCCTCTTTTCTATTCTGAGGTTATCACATTTATCACATATTTATGCTGATTTACTTTAGCAGTCTTTTCTAAAATCCAGTCCTTTTTGGCAGTTGTGCTATCTGTCTCATAGACATTTAAAAAAATTTTAAAGTCAGCAAAGCTTTATCTAAACTGTCTTTGGGAGCTTCCCAATTATGATTTCTTCATAATTGCTTGATCTGTAGGGTTGTAAGATACATTTGTAACATTTTCTACACCATAATATCTAAATATTGTTGTATTGTAATGAAAATACACATAGACGCATCATCAGCTTCAATCTGTAAAGGCATTTCAAAATAGCAATCACCTCTAATTAATGCTCAATCTAAGAATCAGCCTTTTCTGTATTAGTTGGGCATTGGCAGAGCCTCTCAAGAGACAGCTATATCAGGCTCCTGTCAGCTAGTACTTGCTGGCATCCACAATAGTGTCTTGGTTTTGTGATTGTATATAGGAAGGATTCCCAGGTGGGCAGTGCCCGACTAATACAGAAGTAGAGGCTCACAGTCTCATTAGACTGAGCACAGTATCCCCAATGAAGGAGCTAGAGAAAGGACCCAAAGAACTGAAGGGTTTGTAGCTCCATAGGAAGAACAACAATATGAACTAACCAGTACCCTCATAGCACCAACCAAAGAGTACACGTGGTGGGACTCATGGCTCCAGCTGCATATGTAGCAGAAAATGCCCTAGTCGGTCATCAATGGGAGGAGAGGCCCTTGGTCTTATGAAGGCTCTATGCCCCAGTGTAGGGGAATGCCAGGGCCAGGAAGCAGGAGAGGGTGGGTTGGTGAGTAGGGGGAGTGGGGAGGACATAGGGGTTTTTTTCAGAGGAGAAACCATGAAGGGGATATTTGAAATGTAAATAAAGTAAATATGCAATAATAAATTAAAAAAAGAATCAGCCTTTTCAGAATTTAAAGCAGAAGTCCCTTGGAATTCTGAACATGCATCAGTTGTATGATATATTCACATACATATATTTCTTAACTCTCCAAACTCTATAAAATGACACTTGTAAGCTACTGTGTGACATTGCTCTAAGTAGCATCATTAAGCAGAACTTAGATTCTTTTTTAATTAATTATTTTATTTACAATTCAAATGGTATTTCCCTGTCCATGAGCTCGCTACTCTACCCCTCTAAGAGGGTGTTCTCTGCTCATACTCACACCTCACACTTCTAGCATCTCCCATCTCTGGGGCATCAAGCCTCCACAGGATGAAGCACATCTCTTCTCATTGAGGCCAGAGGAGGCAGTCCTCTGTGATCTATGTAGCAGGGACCATAGCTTAGTTGATACTGTTGTTCTTCCTATGGGGTTGCAATCCCTTTCAGCTCCTTCAGTCTTTCCTCTAATTCTTCCATAGGGTTCCTGGGACTCAGTCAATGGTTGCCTATAAGTATCTGCATCTGTCTCAATCAGGTGCTGGAGGTCTCAGAGGATAACCATTCCAGGCTCAGGTCTCAAAGCACATCTTAACATCAGCAATAGTGTCTGGGTTTTTGGTGTCTGTGCATGGAATGGATCCCAATTTGGGGAAGTCTCTAGATGCCCTTTCCTTCAGTCCCTGCATTTCCTTTAGACAGGAACAAATCTGAGTGAAAAATTTTGAGATGGGCAGGTGGCCCCATCTTTCAACTGGAGGTCATGTCTATCTACTGGAGATAGTCTCTACAGTTCTATCTTCTCACAGTTGGGAATTTCAGCTAATTCCTGTGAGCTTCCCACATCTCTGGTCTCTGGGACATTTTAGTGGTTGCTTCTGCCCTCCATTACAGACAGCTTCATATTTCTATTCAGCGTCCTGGCCCTCTGTGCTTCTCTGCTGTCTACCCCTATATCTGATATTGCTCCACATTTTACCTCCCTTTCCCCTGTCCCACAGGTCCCTCCCTCCCTCTGCCTCTAGTGATTATTGTGTTCCCCTTCTAAGTGGGATTGAAGCATCCACACTTGGGCCTTCCTTCTTGTTAAGCTTAATAAGATCTGCAAGTTGTATCATGGTTATTCTGAAGTTTTTTGGCTAATATCCACTTATCAGTGAGTACATACCATGTATGTCCTTTTGTGTCTGAGTTACCTCACTCAGGATGATATTTTCTAGTTCCATCCATTTGCCTGCAAAATTCATGATTCCCACATTTTTAATAGCTGACTAGTATTACATTGTTTAAATAAACCACATTTTCGGTATCCATTCTTTGGTTGAGGGACATCTGGGTTGTTTCTAGCTTCTAATTAGTTCTATGTTCATAGAAGGCTGCTATGAACATAGTAGAGTACTTGCCTTTGTGATATGGTGGAACATCTTTTGGGTATATGCCCATGAGTGGTATAGCTGGGTTTTCAGGTAGAATTATTTCCAATTTTCTGAGGAACCATCAGGTTGATTTCCAGCATGGTTGTACTAGTTTGCAATCCCACCAACAATAGAGGAGTATTCATCTTTCTCTATGTCATCATCAAAATCTGCTCTCACTTGAGTTTTTGATCTTAGCCATTCTGATTGGAGTAAGGTGGAATCTCAGTGTCATTTTGATTTACATTTCCCTAATTACTAAGGATGTTGAACATTGTTTTGGGTACTTATCAGTCATTGGAGATTCCTCAGTTGAGAATTCTTTGTTTAGCTTTGTACCCCATTTTTAAATTGGGTTATTTGGTCTTCTGGAGTCCTACTTCTTGGATTATTTGTATATATTGGATATTAGCTCTCTATTGGATGTAGGATTAGTAAAGATCTTTTCTCAATTCATAGATTGCCTTTTTCCCCCATTGACAGTGTTGTTTGCCTTACAGAAGCTTTGCAATTTCATTAAGACCTATTTGTCAATTCTTGATCTTAGAGCATAAGCTATTCATGTTCTGTTCAGGAAATGTTCCTTGTGTCAATGTGTTCAAGGCTCTTTCCCACTTTCCTCTTCTATTAGATTCTTTGAATCTGGTTTTATGTGGAGGTCCTTGATCCACTTGGACAGGAGTTTTATACAAAGAGATAAATATGGATAAAATTGCATTCTTCTACATGCAGACCTGCAGTTAGACCAGAACTCTTTGTTGAAGATACTTTATTTTTTTCCACTGTATGGTTTTGGATTCTTTGTTACAGTCCAAGTGTTCATAGGAGTGTGGTTTTATTTTGAAGTCTTCAATTCTATTCCATTGTTTAATCTGTCTGGCTCTGTACCAAAAACCTCTGTATGAGGTTTTTAATCACTATTATTCTGTAGAACAGCTTGAGGTCAGGAATGGTGATCCCCCCCAGAAGTTCTTCTATTGTTAAGAATTGTTTTCACTATTCTGGGTTTTTGTTATTACATAAGAAGTTGAGAATTGCTCTTCTATCTCTGTGAAGAACTGAGTTGGGATTTTGGTGGGGATTGTTTGGTGGGGATTTGGTGAATCTATAGTTTGTTTTTGTTAAAATGGCCATGTTAATCCTGATGATCCATGAGCATGGGAGGTCTTTCCATCTTCTGAGGTCTTCTTCAATTTCTTTCTTCAGGGACTTGAAGTTCTTGTCATACAGATCTTTAAATTGCTTGGTTAGAGTCACATGAAGATATTTTCCATTATTTGTGACTATTGTGGAGAGTGTCATTTCTCTATTTTTTTCTCAGCCTGTTTATCCTTTTGTAGAGAAAGGCTACTGATTTGTTTGAGTTAATTTGATATCCAGCCACTTTGCTGAAGTTATTTATTAGCTGTAGGAATTCTCTAATAGATACTTCAGGGTTACTTAAGTATATTATTGTATCATCTGCAAATATCTTGACTTCTTCATTTCCAAATTATATCCCTTTGACATCCTTTTGTTGTCTAATTGCTCTAGCAAGATCTTTGAGTACTATATTGAACTTAGATTCTTAATTCAGAATATTGAATCTGTGGAATGCCATTCTAACTCTTCAAGCCTTTGTGAATTTTTATCTTCTGTAATTTGGTTTGAGACTGGAACAAGGGACTGAGAAACATATTCTACACAACCAAGCAGACCTGGCCTCCAGGTTATCTCAGCATGTCTCAACCCCTACTTGTCATACCCTGCTCCCATCACTTAACTTTCCAGGTCAGGTGCAGGGTTGTCCTTCCCTTAGAGGCTGTTCTCTATATAATCTGGACATTTTGTTGTTGTTTCTGTCATTGTTGTCTTCTTCTTCTTTTTCTTCTTCTTCTCCTTCTTCTTCTCCTTCTTCTTCTTCTTCTTCTTCTTCTTCTTCTTCTTCTTCTTCTTCTTCTTCTTCTTCTTCTTCTTTTCCTCCTCCTCTGCCTCCTCCTCCCCTTCTTCCTCCTCTTCTTCCTGCTCCTCTTCTTGCTCCTGCTCCTCTTTCCTATTCTTCTCTTCATCTTCTTTTCTTCTCTCTCTGCATGCACACCATTTCTCTCTCCTCTGTCTCTCTGCCCTCTCCATGCTGTCAGTGAACCTGCTAGAGAACAAATTCCCAGTAAACCTGCCTTTATTGTAGTCTAACCTGGCTAGAATTGGGTCATTTTACCAGTGTAGAGAGAACTTATCAGTAACTTTATTTGCTGTCACTGTAGGTTACAAATTGGATTCTTCTGCAGATTATTCTGATTTAAAGAATCCACTGATATCTATGTTCAGATTCTATGGCTTGTAACCTAGCATTCTATCTTTCAGTCCTTTCCTTATCTAAGTCTGCTTTATTCTGATCTTTCTAAAAAAGGATCTACAAAATTATAATCATTATTGAACCTACAATTATTTTTATGTTGACAATCAAATCCAAATTATATGGGTACACATGTCTTTTTCTATGTTGTCTATTTCTTTATATGGAAAATATTTTTCTTTTTAATCTCTCTAATTTTCTCCCTTCTCTGGAGATCTTTCCTTTCTCCTTTCTCTGGAAATTTCACCTTATTTTTCCTTTCTCTCTCCTTTCTCTGGAGACCTTATATTCTACATGTATTCGTTTTAAGGTCTTACTTCTTTCTGAACGGTATTTTATAATCAGTGATTTTCCTTTTCTTAAGTGTAATTTTTTTTTTACCTTATTGGAACTTTGGCTGTGTTTGTATTTCTTCTGTGTCTCATTTTTGCTTCTCATGTTGTGACGTATTGTGACTGGCCATGCCCCTGTCTTAGTCTTTAAAGGGAGCCAAGTTTCTGACTTCTGCCTGCTTGGTTGTGTTTCTCTGGTTTGCTCAGACCCAAGTGCCAACCTGGCCTTGACTGCTGCTTGCCAGGTCATGCCAAGCCTCTGATTCGGGGGCATGCTGCCTTAGTTCCATCAGCTCCAGGGCCAGGCTCACTGTATGCCTGACACCTTCCCCCCAATCCCTGCCCCTCGTCTGCCACTTTCTGCTGGCAGAATTCAGTAGCTCTGTCATCTCAGTTAAGGGCAGTAGCCAGCCTCCCCACAGCCTCTTCTCCTCACTGAGGTTCTGTGACACTCTCTGCCCCCATGGGCTACAGGTGTCAAGTTGGGAGGGCAAATTGTTCAGGTCCTGCTGCTCTCATGTGCACTCACTTTTCTTCCAGTTCTTCCCTGCAGCCAGCTAGCTGCAGAGAGTCAGAGCACCTAGCCTGCCTGAGAAATAGGGTTGCTAAATAACCATCACCGACCACCCCCACCACACACCCCTCCTCTACCCCCACCTCCCTTACGCACCCCCACTCAACCCCAATCCCTGACCCTCTCTGCTGCTTCTGTGCCTGGCTTTCTGAGCTTTCTCAGGCCCTATTGCTTGGATTTCTGTCTAACACACTGAGTGCCAAATATAGGATGAAAGTTAAAATGTGACAAGTTTTTTTCTAACCTAGCTAGCTCCCAAATAATTGAGATTAAAACCTATTGATTTATTCTGCAAGCTTTAAGAACAATAACTGAGTAGATATTCCTCACTCTATGCTTTCTATCTACTTCCCAGCAACATACCCTCAGTTGCGTGTGCTCAGGCTCTCCTTGTCTTGCTCTGGTGTAACTGTCTGTCATCCTGATGAACTCCCATGGTAACTCCTTTACCTCATGGTGACCTCTTCTTCCTCACTTCCACAGTGTTCTGCCTCATGTTTCTTCTGAATGGTTTAGAAAAATTATCAGGTTGTATTCACATGGGATTTATAATATGTGTTGCACTTATAACATGATTTTGAAATAGATTATGAAGAATTCATTTACTTCTAAAAAGACTAGCTAACAAAGGTTCTAATTTACCAGATTTATTTACCAGGTAAAAAATCACTGCAAATGAAAATAAGTGGTAGCAATAGTCTTTTATAATAAGTTAAGTAAATAAACTAGAAAGCACTGGTCAATCTGTACTTACACAAGTTCAAACTATAATATGTAAGTAAGCAAAAAGTAAAATTTATTGTATTGAATATTGCCCTGACCTTCAGGACTTTAGCAACGGGGTTCTCGAGAAGAGGGAACCGCAACGATAAATTTGGGAACAGGAGACTCAAAGGAAGGCGACAAGACAAAAAGTTTTCTGATCAAATCTCAATTTACTCTAGGGAAAGGCACTATTTAAAACTCCAGACCACAAAGGTAATTGCCTAGGTGCATGGTCCAAACCCACATTATTATTTCATTGCACAACAGCATAACTGAAATGTCTGCATCATAAAATGTCTGGAAAGGAGTGTCCTCATTGTGAAAAGTCCAGAAAGGAATTTCCTCATTGTAAGGTGTCTGAAAAGCCCTCTATCATAAAATGCCCCGAGTCAATTGCAGGGACAGAAGCAATATAGTGGAAGAGATAGAAGAGCACTAGTTTATAGATGATGACCCATGGACAAGATGGAGACTAGGATGCCAGTGGCTTTTGGGCCCCAACAGAATATTACCTATATTCATCAGTGGGTTGAGTACACATATCACAAATTACTTTTAAGATCAAAAAATGTAATGTGCTTTATTTCCAATTGGTAAATTTGTTAATGTAATATTTATATAATATGCAATATATGAAAATATATTTATTGACTGATAATTTTTGTTCATATATTTATTTTCAAATAACGTTCAAATTTATTTCTAAAACATAATCTTTAATTTTATTTTATGTTTCTCAGCTTTCCCTTACCATAAAAGAATACTTGAGATAATTTACTGGAAAGCAAATAGCTTGATTGTGGTTGACAGAGAGAAATCCAGTCCAAAAAAGATCATGCTGATTGTTTGGGCATAAAAATCTGCCAGCATTTGCCTTAAAGTGCTTGTAATGCAGAAGACCATTTACATTGTGAGCAAGAGGGAAAGACAGCAGGCAGGACTTTGAGAGTCTAAGAGTCTACCATCCCTCTAAGGTCTCTACTTTCCTAAGACAGGAAGGCATCTACTTCTCAAACAAACCAACACCTCCTTATGACCCTAAAGGAACAAGGGTAGCATTGGACTCTATAGGAACCATTCAAGATTCAATTACATCGTGTCAATATAAATGCTCACTTGTGAAATGTATTTAAAATACAGAAAATACAAAAAGTATTAAAATACCATTATGCTTACCTTATTTATAATTATTTAAGTGGAGGCAGTTAAAACATATGTGAGTATCTCTGTATTTATGCAGACTTATTTTTGTTTGTTTTGTTTTTTTGATTGCTTTAGTTTTCTTCTTTTGCCAGGAGAAAAAATAGATATATATTGTGGACTAGAAAGATGACAAATTGGATAAAAGTGCTATCCATTTGCAAAATGCTGTTCTTCATATGTGCAAGGCAGCCCTGTAATCTATATACTACTTATATAATAAAATAATTCTTTTACATTTCATAGTACCTTTGGTATTTTACTGTACCAAAGTATTAGGTAAGCAGAATCTTAAAAGGCTTTCTACATAGTTTATAGGAGCAAAGGTTTTTAGTTTGCCTGTCTTCCTGTCAGTAGAGCAATACAGATGAGTAAGAAGCCATGTTGTCTGTCTTCAGATATATTTGAGAATAATTTTATGATAAGAAAAAAATAGTCCATGTAATCTTGTGGTAGAAAAAAAATGTATTTTATTTCTAGCATGTCAAATTCTACACCATAATGTGATGACTCATGGTAGTTTTAACTGCCATAAAATTAGAAAGACAATACCCATGTTCACAGTAACCATGGGATAATACTGCCACATGTTAAGGATTATAATGCTCAAACACATTGCTTCTCTTGGGGATCTCCATAGGGAGCTCCTTAATACACACATAGTTAAAAATAAAATGCTTTTAAACCACATGGTCTCTATAGGAAAACACATAAAATATTTGTGGTAAGCAGCTATGAGCAGGCAATTGTGTGCACTTATTTCTATTATATTTTATTTATGTGCCTATTTTATGTGAGGTACTTTTTACCCTGTGGTGAATCAAACTATGTAAATGACTTTTCAATGTAAATTGCATTTGCCATACTTAAATTGTATGGTAATCTTGACTCATCAACATTTCTCAGAACTGTTGAAGTTAGCCCTAGTTCTTCCTCTCAGCTCCATGCTCTCAGACATAAGACTCAGACCAAAATATACTTACCTTGGCCATATAGGTAGGCTCTTCTCTGACTAGGTCATAACTTAGATAACCCAATGAGTTTAATCTACATTCTGTCACATGGCTGGATATTTCTGCTCAAGTGTCATTTGCCCATCTCCTCACATCTTCTGTCTGGCACATCTCCCAGTCTTTTTTTTTTCCTTTCTTTGTATAAGTTTACATTATGTATAACCAAGGTACAGTGGTTAGAGTGAACAATATCCCCCGTAGGATCATGTATTTGGAGAGTAGGGCTTTGTTTGGAAGTCCTGTGTGAGGAAGTTATAGAATCCTTATAAGATGGTAATATGCTAGAGTAAATACACCCCAGAGGGCAGTTTTTAGTGATGACAGCCTAACCTTTCTTTGCTTTTACTCTTTCTGCTTTTTTGTGTTTGAAATATGTCCCGCACCAGTCCCCGCCAGCAGGAATGATACGGCACACGCAGGATCCTTCTGCAGTAAAGCTTTAATGCATCTTGAGAGGGAGAGCACAAGCTTCCAGGGGAGAAGACCCAGAGAGGCCAAACCCCAGTCCTTAAATAGGAAACAGTAGCCCGCTTAGGACGTGTCACCCAGGGATTGGCTGCAGCCCTTCGGCCGATCTCGAGATCATGAGGAAAGGGAGCAGTAAGAGTGGAAAAACACCTCAGCACATGCGCAGTCCAACCGCCAGCTGGGCGCGGCAGTGGGGGGGCCAGCGCCATCTTGTAATGGTGACTGTCAAGGACGGCTCCTCACATCTCCCTCTTTTGTATTTTATAAGGCAGAATCCAGCCCAGCAGAGAAGGACAACTGAGGTGTAGCCCTCTCACCAGAGGAGGACAGGTGCAAGGGACGGCACAAGTGGGCCTGAGGTACAACAATAAGGCAGTTTCCCCTGTGAGCAGTTACTGCTCGATCAAGCAAGCTCCATCATGTAGGATCCCACGATCAAGAGCAGGCTGGCCCAAGTCATGGTACTCACTCAACTGGGTGCAATGGGCAGAGCCCACCAGGTGCGAGAGCTGAGACCAGACAGATAGGTTTGGGCACCCATCCCATGTGCAATGAGGCTTACAGGCCTCCAGGGGTGCAGGGGCTGCCAAGAAACTGGGGTGTCTGAGAATTTGAAATTACTGCCCTAGCGCCACTAGCCTTTTTTTGGAGCACCTCCAACCTCAATAGTTCGGAGGGCAATCACCACCAGAGTCTTCTGCGTCTCTGATTACTGTTTGAGCATGGATAGCCAGATATCGGGGGAGGCACCATGCTCCAGTGCTGCAAGTGCCTGGGCTATCACCACCTTATCTCTCTGAGTTTGGGCCTTAAGCTTACAGAGCAACTACAAGAGTAACATGAGTCCACAGCAGAGCACTGCCCCAAACATTCCAATCCCCACCCATTCCTTAAAATAGGAAACTGCTGAAGTAATCCAACTGGACAGGCCCTCCGTCACAGACAGGTCCAGGCGTGTCGAATTAACTTGAATGATCGCGAGCCTCAGTTCTCCGAGGGTCTGCTCGAAGTCAGCTGTCCAATTCGGTAATATATACTGAGAAAGGGCTTTTGACAAATTAGCAGCCTTGGTGAAATTCTGGTACTGGATCGAAGTGACACATAATCCCAAATATTTCTGTTCACACCCTAGCTGGGCTACTTGCCATAGCACATCTAATTGCTCTTGAACCAAATCTATGCGTTGACTGACTAGCATAAGGCCCCCCTGAATTTTTACATTAGCCGAAGTCTGCACATCCATAGCCGCAGATACTGAGGCTAAAAGATTATTAAGGGTATTTGTGGTCTGGACCTGGCCCGTTAGCACAATGGATGAGGCGACAACCGAGGCAATAATGCCAACAATGGCTGCGGTAATACCAAAATCTCTTTTTTGTCTAAACAAGGTCAAGGTTCCAGGTGCATCCACAGGTATCGGAACAAACCGGGGTATGCGGACCACAACAGCCCTACTAAACATAGTAGCATTCCAGCATAAAGTATAAAAGCAAAAACCTATTATACAATCCAGTCTACCAGCATCAGTAGCATTACTAACTAACCTCACAAAAGGGGGCCAAACACAGACTGGAGTAGGGCCGACCCACACCTTAGTATTTGATTCAAGGTAGCTTTCAATATTGTCAGGTGTTTTTATGCTATACCAAACCCGCCCACACTGAGTGCCCCCACCAAGGGCTGCTATCATGGCCGAGAGATCAGTGCAGCTACCGCCACGGCCACAGAGGATCTATAGGCTAAAAGGATCAATCTCATAGCTCCAGGGATCTAAAGTGGTGAAATTGCCTCCATCCCCCTCAAGAGGAGAGAAGGTGAACCTTCCTCCTGGTAGCCAAGTGGTTCTGTGCGACTGACATCCCGTCCAGGGAAACACGGCCTTTTCAGGAGGCGCCCCTCTGCAAAAGGGAGCATACTGTGGTTGGTGAGGTTGGTTTGAGCGGCCTTGATCAGTGGTATTGGTAAGAGGCCACCATCCATACAAAATAGTAGCATTAGCTTTAAAGAGCTTAGCATTGCCTGAGCCTTCAGTAAAGGTAGCCATCGTGCTGGCAAACGAATGGTTGGCCAGCACAATGCATGGATCATTAATCTGACTATCATTTCTGTTAATTACAAAGCAAAGACTGCCCTCTAAAAATACTGTCTTATTCTCTCTCACTTGTGCAATATTAGAATCTAGTGGCAGGTAAGGGAGGCCTAAAGTCTCATTGGTGGTAAAGAACCGGGGGAACACTAATGCATTATACATCACTGGCATCGGGCGGGGAAAGGTGGACATTATTCCCCAACGTTGTTCTGCTTTTGTTAACGACGCTTCAGTCAACATCACGAGGAGGGACATCAGCATCAGCATCTTCTTGGTCCAGCTGGATTCTTCTGGTAAGTCTTTCAGGAATCCACAATGGGTTTGCTTCGTTCTGTGGGAAGATACAAACGGCTCCCCTGGATCTTATTAGGATAGGATCCGGGCCATTCCATTTTCCCGTTAAGACATCCTTCCATTTTGCCATTTCCTTTGGCCTATCGGGGCCTATGTGATGCCGATCAGCCGCACTCAGACCTTGAACATCAAGGTTTAGAAAATTGAGTGTGAAGAGTGCCATAGAGATGGCTGCTCTTGGGACAGTGGGGAGAACTTCATCAATTCCCCTCTTCTGTTTTTGTAAATAAGATTTGAGCGTGCGATGAGCCCACTCCACAATGCCTTGTCCTTGAGGATTATATGGGAGCCCAGTCAAGTGGGTCACCCCCATCTGGTGACAAAACTGTTAAAATTTTTGTGAGGAGTAAGCTGGCCCATTGTCTGTCTTGAGGAGTTTGGGCTGACCCCAAGCACTCCACACCTCGAGACAATGTTGAATTATATGGGAGACCTTTTCTCCCATCAGTGGTGTTGCAAACATGACACCGGAGCACGTGTCAATAAAGACATGTACATATTGAAGCTTTCCAAAAGATGAGAAATGAATGATATCCATCTGCCAGACCTGTAACGGCTAAATGCCACGTGGATTTACTCCAACATGAGGGGCAGGCAGGAATTCACAACAATTTTGGCATTGAGTAACAAT